>OZ007579.1:8755110-8825110 GCA_963931925.1 Onchidella celtica | reverse complement strand
GACTAGACATGAATCAAACAGACTTATGATTCTTCAGGCAGAATCGTGCCGACGCCTGCACAGATTGGAATTTTCTGTATGGAGTAATGGACATAGGTATGGCTACACTTTTATACTGTGCAGCCACCTGCAAACTACCGTCCAAATCCCTAGATTTGATTGGTGCATCCATGCGAGCTCATCTCGCAGTATTAATATATTCTACGTGGGAGTTGGTCACGGCCTTGTACTAAAAACAGACAAGGTCAATTTAAAATGTCAAAACAATTACTGAAATCTTTAAACCCTCGTGCTTTCTACATTTTATGTACGAATTTCTGAACGCGACTAAGCGTCTTAAACTATCTATCCTTATTCACCCCTTCTCTTCCCTTCTAAATGTTCATCAAAATCACGGGGTCGAGAATTGCACTGTCACTCCTAACTTATCCATTTATTCTATCTCGCCCCACTTTCTTTCCATCTCTAAGAAAAAGTGTTTCAAAAACAAACTGTTCACGAGAACAGTTCAAGGACAATTTACGCTGGTTATAATCAACGAGACCGTGAAAAATCAAGTCCTTGCAAGTCGTGACCCAGCACGACAATTATAGCATTAAACCCTGACAAGGTGGGTATGTATTTGGATAGGTAGATAGGTAGGTAGGTAAATAGTCAAAATTGGAACAAAAGAAAGAGTTGTATGTTGCAAAACCCCGCGTGAGAAATAAAACCCAAACAATACAAAGTAAAATTAAGAGAAGACAGAAAATACACAAAATTTTCGGCTTTCGCCTTTTTCAATTGGTAGGTAAATAGGCAGGTAATCGGACGCACGGACGAACGGATGGGCGGGCAGGCAGGCAGACAGACATGTAAAGAGACAGAGAGATAGATAGACAGACAGACAGACAGACAGACAAAGAGATAGATAGGGGATGCTGGTAGAGGGGAAAGATAGCACCGCCCCCCCCCCCCAAATAAAAGATAAAAAATAACAACATGTTGTATTAATTTTACGAAGCCCGAAGTGTGTGGACAGAGAGACGGGCACAAGAAAACGTTACTAAGAGAACATGGACAACAATGAAAACTAGATCACATGAGGTCAAACTTTAGAACGTGAGAGATCCCTGCTTGCAATTTGTTGAAATTGCAGATTTTCTCTATCAGCTGCAGTATAATATTATCATAGCCATTTGAGTCTTAGTGGGCTTGTACACAGCATCCCCCGCTCTGCTCCGCTATTTTACGGAACATGACCAGCAGCAGCACCACCACCTCTACTACCACTATCAAACAACACCTCAGCACTGATCCAAGACTTACGATCGTCCGGCATGGTTTCAAGTACAAAAGTCCCTGCAGTGGAGGACGCCAAGCCTACTATACAGCCGTTGGTAATGTTGGATGTGATAAAACAATCCTTAAGTCTCTTGCACAACTCTTGACAGGTTTCCTGGTCACTATCATACTGGTGGATCACGTGAAGGGTCATGCCGACCGGGGTCATCACATCTAGAATATTCAGAAAATGAGAAAAGTAATTGCAGCAGGCGAAGTGACAAATCTTCCCCATAGAATGACAACAAGGTTCTAACTCTTTTCAAAGTCAAAATTGGGCAAAAAGAAAAGGTTGTATGTTGCAAAACCCCGCGTGAAAAATTTTTAGTGTATTTTCTGTCTTCTCTTTAGTTTGCTTTGTATTGTTTGGGTTTTATTTCTCACGCGGGGTTTTGCCACATACAACTTTTCTTTTTGCCCAATTTTGACTTTGCTTATAGCCCTGCCGCGACCCCACAGTTTTTCTGTGGTTTTTATGATATTTCGTGAATTTCTAACTCTTTTCAGTCAACTTTTGAAAAATTGATGATTTTTCCCACGGCTTTTAATGACATAATTTTTTCGTTTTAGTAATACTTACAAATTACACACCAAATCCGCATGGTACTTTGACACACAATGGAGAAATGTCCTTTGAAGTAGTTTGTAGTATGTAACTTAGTTCAGCCAAAAAGAGGAAATAGAATCTTGTCATTCTAAGGGGACGCAATACAGTCCTAAGGGAAGTAAATAAACTACCAAGTTTTCATAATAACTTCATCCCTTGTTAAATTCCAGTTTCCAAACTTACCATGGCCTTCTGCACCATTTTGTCTTATATTTAACTTGTAAGAATAAGCAAGGAGGTTGCGTCATAACCTCATACTAACTTCGGTAACAGGTAAGTCGCAGGTAGACTAGGAGTTTTTACCGTCCTCCATATCACGTGAAAACAAAATGGCGGCGTGCCCCACTTGTAGGGCTGAAGCGGTGGACAACGGTCGAACGATGCCATCCTCTTGTTGGGCACCCACCTGTACAAACCCGTTACGTGCTGGTTCTGGCATAAAAATGCATCTTTGCTTAGACTGTGCACATATTCAGATGCCATCACTAAGGCAAGTGGAGGTCTTTGCCCTACACGGTGCTTTTCGATGCCGTGCGGCTCCCCGCAAACAACAGCAACGCGGAAGTTGAAAAGGTCCATAGCGGTATAAAATTTAATTATTTTTTTTCACTTAATAAATGAAACCAATTTTTTCATTATTTTATATTTGCATGGGGCGGGGGAAGAGGGGCAATTATGTATGCGCATATTGTTTGTAGGCGTATAGATTATGTAACATGTGTAAAGAAGACGACTGAGACATTCCTACCAGTGTACCACCACCAACAAAAAAATATTATTCATTATTAAATAATTATTAATATAATATTCAAATATTATTATTATACTTTATGATACAGTTGTGAGTTGTGAGCTGAGCGTAATAGGTTTCGTATTAATTTGCTCTGAGATAGAGAGAGAGTGAGAGAGAGTGAGAGAGAGAGAGAGAGAGAGAGAGAGGAAGAGAGAAAGAAAGCGCACGCGAGAGAGAGATGCAAATCGAGAGAACAAGATTTTCTGTAAAGGGCCTAGAACGAACTTGTTTGGATTAAGCGCTATATAAATGATCTCCATTATTGTTATCATTATTATTCTTAGCTTTGCCTACTGGGTGGTGTTACGGGACCATGGTATTTTACATAGAAAACTCTAGCTGACTAGTGAACACAAAGTCAGCATTTTCTCTCTTTGGCTTTGTAATTACACTACGCCCCCCTAACAACATCCCTGTCGTTAGGGGACCGCAGTACTTTACATAGAAAGCTATTGTATTTTTTTTTTTAACTAGATGAAGTTCCCGGCATTATCCGGGAAAAACCTCTGAACCCACCGTTCTCACTCTTTCTCTTTTTGGTCTAGAAAGCTTCCCATAATTATTCTACAGTCTTACTACAGAGTTCATCCACACCAGAGAGAGAGAGAGAGAGAGAGAGAGAGAGAGAGAGAGAGAGAGAGAGAGAGAGAGAGAGAGAGAGAGAGAGAGAGAGAGAGAGAGAGAGAGAGAGAGGTGGGTTCACAGATTCACCCCGGATAATGCCGGGTACATCATCTAGAAGCTAAAAGAAAAAACAAAGCTGTAGCAAAGCAGTGGACACAAAATTCAGTATTTTCTCTATTTGCCTGTGTAATACAACAGCTTACCTTGGGTTGTCTGACACAGGAACGGCTTGCTGGAGGCACAGTTATGTGATTCCCACTGCAAGTCAGTGTCTCCACGGTTCATATAACACAGTTTAGAGCTCTGGTAGTTTTTAGAGGCCGGTTTGTTATAGTTGTCTCTTGGATCCTGGACGAGTGAGCAAACTTTTGACGACAGGATAAAACTGGCAGCCAAGGGCGTATTCTAGATAGTTATCAACGAGGGCAGTTTCCCACACTCCATTTTGTTTTCGAAACTGAGGTGCATCTCTTTGCCCCCCAACCTCCCCTTTGCACTCCCAGTGCACGAGGATTGAGAACAGGCACTTGCGAAGATTTTTTTTTGGGGGGGGGGGGGAGGGGAGGGGTACAGTAGCTGAGCATGCGCATTCCCAATATTTAATCCAAATAAAAGAATGAATTAAAACTCGTGGAATTTTTCTACCTATCTATCTATCTATCTATCTATCTATCTATCTATCTATCTATCTATCTATCTATCTATCTATCTATCTATCTATCTGTCTATCTATTTATCGATCTATCTGTCTATCTATCTATCTATCTATCTATCTATCTGTCTATCTATTTATCGATCTATCTGTCTATCTATCTATCTATATATCTATCTATCTATCTATCTGTCTATCTATCTATCGATCTATCTGTCTATCTATCCATTAGCTACCAGCTCCTCCCATTCTTGAAACACCCGAGCATGCCAATAAAAACGAAAGCTGATAAATTCCATTTTCTTTCCTTAACTCACTAATGCCAAACCTGGATCCTAACCAAACCTCTAAAGACCAGGATCACAACCAGCGAGATGCGCTGCTGACAAAGAGCCACCAACCAGGCACGACGCAACAGGATCAGAAATACAAAGATCAAAGAAATGGTGGAAGCAACAGCAGTCCACCGGCACATAGACCAGATAAAATATGTAGGCACCCGACAAAATGAGGCACTTCGTGCATTTGCATGGTATGGAGATATTTGTATCACCAAATAGGTTATTCAAAGCCCTTTTATTTGGTGAAAAAAAAATATATTGCTGTAATTTAATTAGCAGTGAAGATATGGCCTATCAAAGACAGGAAGTGACACAACCACAGTTTTGAGAGAAACGCCTTTAAAATTTCAGCTTTTCATCAAAATTATTGATGGTGTCTCAATTCAAAGTCAGTTTTGAGGCATGTACCCTCCTCAAACATGATTATCATTTGGAAAGGGAACAGTAAAGAGATTAAATTTTTCCAAAATACCGAAAACGCAAAATCGATAAAACTGCCCCATAGATGCCTTTTAACGATTTTCTCGAATCGATCAAGTAGTGCCGAAATGTGCCTCATTTTGTCGGGTGGCTACACAAAATTTAATGTAGCGCCATCGGACAGGGCATGCAACATGCGATCCTGTGGATACAAGACCAGAGGAAGACCAAGGAAGACTTGGACAAGTGGTGTCAAAGAAACTCTGAAGGACTACGCCAAGTCAGGTTTCCCAGCTGGCTGCAGACCGAAAATTCTTTGTTCCCGCGACGCTCTCGATGATACAAGCAGATCGAGAAACAACAACAACAACATTATCAACTGGGTACATAGCTGAGTACTCACCACTGACGTACAATTCCCATCGTTCCACACCAGAGCGTTGCCTGTACCATTCGGTGTCCAGTGTAAACCTATCCAGTAGTGCTGACCTCTGCAGGAGAAAATATTTGTATTTGTATTTATAACTCTTTAATCCCATTTGGGAAATTTGCCTTTGTGCCATTGGAGCTGTCACGATCACGTGCGTGAAGATGGTCACGACCACGTGTGTGATGAGTACCTAACTTATTTACCTTTCAAACCCAGCTAACAAGCCAAGCAAGCAGACCAGCGATCAACGGACACATGGAGTGAAATTTAAATTAAACGATATTTAATTATAAATGCATGACAAAACTTATGTCAAAACATTCAACTCATGATAATCACATACATAATCACAAAACAGAGATACTTCAAATTTACTCTTGGGGATCATGGCTATTCTCTATTCCCCGTTTCACATCTAGATCTAATCCCTCTGTCTATAAACTTAACTACGTATACTTAATAGTCTGTCAACAGCTGCCCTCCTCGTTGATGCAGTTTCACGTCTCCAGAGTTCACACGATCCTTTCTAGATCTCTAACTTAGACGATAAAAGGGGAAACAGACGTCCCTGGCTTCACACAAATAAGAACACACAGTTCACACCCGCCATCGTAGATTACTAGCTCCTTGAGGGGTTATCAGCCCGTCCTCAAAGACTCTTCTTCTGCAAACATACACAGCACATCGACGGTTCACACCCGCCATCGCAAATCACGAGCTTCTGATGGGTTCCCATCCTATCATCAGAACTCCTCAACTTCTGGTCCCCATGGCACGACCTTCCACTTGTCGCCCGGACCGATTAAATTCTTCTTATTGGGAAATACATGTGAACACCATGGATCCCTCACACACCTAACACTTCTGGTCCCCACTGGCACGACCTTCCACTTGTCGCCCGGACCGATAAATTCTGCGTCTTCCTTTTAGGAATGAATAACTTGGGAACCTCATAGATCCCTCACATACTTAACACCCCTGGTCCCCATGGCACGACCTTCCACCTGTCGCCCGGACCACTTCTCGCTGCGTCTTCCTCTAGGAACGAATAATTTGGGAACCTCGTGTGTCGAGCTTCTCCTCTACTTATACTCCCGAGGTTTTTGCACACGCGACTAGTTTAAAGCGAGTCGTGTGTATCTATCCACGCTCGTCAACAATGTTAAAAACCGTGTTTTCCCCTGCTAAGCTCACCCCCCTAGACTCGTGGCGCACAAGGCCACCGACCTTCCTCGCGATAGTAATCTTTCATGCTAGTCAACAACTTAAAAAAACTCCCCTTCTCCCCTACTAAGTTTACCCTCTCTATACTCGTGGCGTACAAGGTCATCAACCTTAATCGTGACAGAGCCCAGTTATAACCGGAGCAGGCACGTCGTCGCCACAGTGCAGCGCCGGTCGGCGGTTGTTGTTTTTTTTGGGGGGGGGGCAGATGAGGGAGGAGGGGGAGGGAATGGTAGGGATGAATTTTATTTAATTTTGCCCGGGCAGCGGCCTGTTCGTCCTGCTCTTTTCGATTTCCAACTGCCAAGGTTTCTTTAACGTGCGCAACGTGCACACGGGCCCTCCGAATTTTTTCGTCCTTATCCGAGAAGACTAGGTACTCGATCCTACCTCCCAATAGGATCAGGGACACGAAACTATGAGAAAAATCTCAAACTTCCAACATGCCTGCACCGGCCGGGTTTTGAACCCGGGACCCTTGGCATGAGAGGCGAGCACCTTGCCTCTAGACCTTGTCCTTGTGGTGCAACATAGCAAGGCTAATGTAGGCGTGGGACCAGTGGCTCGCCGCTTATAAATTTTGCTTCACACCAGCATAATAGTCACTGCCCGCTGCATCCTGCTATGTGGCTGTTTGGGCAGCGCCTATAATAATAATATTGTGCTAATGTGAAGTAAAATGTATCGGGCGCCCACACCAGCCTTTGCCTGTTTCATCCCTAAAGCTGGGTTTACGGAAACGTCAAAAACCCTTCAAGCAGTGAAATAGAAAGAATATTATTTTCAGTTGTACGGGAGCGCCGTGTCCACACACATGGGACTTGAAGTCATGTTGCCTTTAAGGCTTCTTTTCATGTTCCCGTTGATGAGTCCGAGTGACCCATGTGAGGGCAAGACAGACTTGGTCCAGCTGCTACTATAGAACTGAGTGTATCCATATCATTGGTGTAATAAAATCAGTACACTAGGAGCTTGTCTGCTAATAATAAAAAATTTTTTTTAAAAATCAAATAGTTTGGTACATTATTATTATTATTATTATTATTATTAAGTGCCCTGGCGGCAGGCGTTGGCGATCATGACCCTCCACCTCTCACGATCTTCTGTAGCCCTGATGACGTCGTTGGTGGTGTGTGCATTCCCAGCCAGGCCTTTAGGTCGTCCTGCATCTTTATGCGTTGTCGTCCCCGGCTTCTTCTTCCACTGAATTTCCCTGTTGTTACCAAATGTTCTAGTCCAAAACATGAAACATGTCTTAACAAACAACAAACTACCAATCAGTCTCAGACAAAGAATATTGCAGTGTTATATCGAACCAATTTTAGCGTATGCCTGCGAAACCTGGACACCTAAACACAGAAACAGTAAGAAAACGGGAAGCAACAGAAATGTGGTTTCTGAGAAGAATACTAAGAATATCATGGACTGCCAGGAAGCAACAGAAATGTGGTTTCTGAGAAGAATACTAAGAATATCATGGACTGCCAGGAAGCAACAGAAATGTGGTTTCTGAGAAGAATACTAAGAATATCATGGACTGCCAGGAAGCAACAGAAATGTGGTTTCTGAGAAGAATACTAAGAATATCATGGACTGCCAGGAAGCAACAGAAATGTGGTTTCTGAGAAGAATACTAAGAATATCATGGACTGCCAGGAAGACAAATGAAGAAATGTTGAGACAAGCAGATCAAAAGTGGACGCTCGTAAACAAAGTCAGAAAAAGACAAGGAACATTCTTTGGACAGATAATGAGAAGACGAGGACTTGAACATTAAGTGACTTTGGTACATTGCATTATACATGTACTAAAATTGATCTCCGGGCTGCATTTGTTTTTATATTCATCGGTGTTTTGTTACTGAAAATTTTTTATTATTTTAACGAAACAGAAATTGGTTTCGTAATGTAAATGTTTTGAGGAAAACTGAAAACTTACTGGGAACAGATCTGGATCCTCTCTGAAGGGCAATAATATATTTTAATCATGCTATAGTGGAGCCAGAGGAGGAACATATAAATACAATGGAATTCAGTGTCATGACGTCACCATCCAATTAGTCGGCCGATTAAGAATCGGCTGGCGCAGGCCTAGGCCTTTAGTTACAATAGTGGACAAGGCACAAACCTGGCTCCAAATTGCCATGAGAAACTGTCCCTACCGAAGCACTGCCACCCTCTCTCTCTCTCTCCCCCCCCCCCCCAAAGAAAAATATTTTTTTTTTAGGCATTAACCCTAGGCAACACTACCTCATCCCTACCCTCAAGCCCTATCCGAATCATAGGGCCGGATTAAGGCATGGGCTTTAGGTGCTGCAGCCCATGGGCCTCCGCCAGTGAAGGTCTCCAGAAATTAACTGAAATTATAAACATCTCGGGGGGTATTTGCCATTAGTTATAAATGCCACATTTTGCCGATGTTGAGGTTTGTCATGAAAGTGGTTCTCTAATTTCATTATGTATAAGTGTCATTCCAATCGGTTAAAAACTTTTTCCTGATATGTTTGTGACGTAATATTTTATACTTTTTTACTTATTTGCGACTAAACTTCAATCCAAAATGCACACACAATAATGGCAAATACCTGATGATCTCGTCTCTGTTATTGTGTTACACTTGCACTCATCTATGAGGGACTAATGTTGACATTATGTTTTAGAAGTTAAATAAACTGATCTCGAGAATCCCAAATTCATGTTTATGTTAATTATTACTAGGAGTAGGAGCCACACAGTGTATGTAGCACAGGGACATACAAAATCTTAACCTGGCCCTGCCAAACCCCAATCCCAAAGCCAACCCTAACCGCTGAAATCCCAACCCCTCCCCCCCCCCCCCCCCCGCCCCTCCTGACTAAGAACAACTGGACCAGAAGAAGCGACTCAAGGAGCTAAACTTACATAGAATGGGGCACTGTTAAATCGAGCAATATGTCCTCCTCACGTTCTGTGTTAAATTTGGCCAGGTGGCCATTGTAGACATTGCTACATACTGCCTCGGCTTGACTGTAGGGGAGTTCAGGAGACCTGACGAATGTTAACTTTAGTTGGTCCGTTTCAAAATCTGGATCTGTGGGATTGAGAGAATGTTAACATGATGGAGTTAACAATAGTGTGGTTGAGATAAAAGTTAACGTGGCTAAGATAAATAAAGTTAAGTGTGGCTGAGACAAAGTTGTTGTTACCAAGATGAAAGTTAGTGTGATTGAGATATAGTTAGTGTGGCTGAGGTAACGGTAGTGTGACTGAGGTAAAATTGGTGTGACTGAGATCAAGTTAGTATTATTGAGATATATATAGTGTGATGAGATACAGTTAGCGTGATGAAGATGGAGTCAGTGGGTTTGAGATCAAGTTATCATTAACTGACCTAAAATTAGTGTGATTGAGATAAAGAAAGCAAGGTTGGCATTGCATAGTGAACATTAAATATAAAAGAACACTAACTTGGAACTAATCAAAACTCACTTGGTACTTCTATTGAAACACTGCTAATCTGTTTCCACATTATAACCAGAACACTCAGCAGAATGAAATTCCTTGTGTACTTCTGGTTAAGATTAAGATTAATCATGTTCTGTGTACATCAGATCCGTTGTGCCTCTCAGAATGTCTTACTCTTCTTGGTGTGCTGCAATTCCAATAGTAAAATTATGGTCCATATTTGGAAAAACAAAACTATGACACTGGCCAAAACTCCTTTTACAATTGTCATTTCTTTTAAGTATATTCCTCTTGCCATCATTTAGTGGTCCTGCAATCCTAGCATTAGTTGACTTCCGCTCTTTTTACAAGCTTGATCAATTGTCATAAAAAAGCCCACATTAGGGCTCCGGTAGAAGAATGATGAAGACTGATAAAACGTATAAAATCACTCTGGCCACATCTGCTTTTACAAATGCCATATCTTTTACGTATATAATATGTATTGCTGATATTGATTATGGTGATCCAATAGTCTTACGAAATGCGCATTATTTTGACGTCCGCTCTTTTTACCAGCTTGATCAATGGTTATAAAACAGCTCTTATGAGGGCCCCGGTAGAAGAAAGATGAAGACTAATGCGCAGAATAGTATCACACTGGCCACAGGGACTTTTACAAATGTCATTTATTTCTTTTAAATATATTTGTATTGCTGTCATATTGTGATTTAACAATCCCAAGAAATATGCATTATATTAACCTCCGCTCTTTTTACAAGCTTGATCACTAATTGTCATTCACAGCGTTTCCCAGGGCTAAAACAGCCCTTTTGAGGGCCCCAGAAGACGGAAGACAATTACCAGATAAGCAAAAAGCCAGAAACAAGAAACACAGCCAGAAAGAAAAAAGAAAAACGAAGCTGTATAAATGCCCAAGGTGGAATGAGAAAGCCTCAGAAAAAAAAATCTAAATTAGTGATTGTCATCCTTTTGTGTCCCACGCCCTACTTTAATTTTCTGAAGAAAAAAAACACGCAGGCCCCATCCTGATCGGTCGAACAACCAAGACCGTGTTGTAACCCGTTGTGCTGCGCCTAGCCATTTTAAGTCGTGCATCTGTTAAGGCGGATGTTTTAAGGGGACCACCAGCATCAGGCTGAGGCCACCGAGAAACAAAAGGACCTCAAGCCTGGTGGAAGTTTTAATCCGCACAAGGAAATCTCCAACATGATATAAACAAAATATAAGTTTGTCTAGACAGTAAAGTAAATATACGCTGTGAACTTAAGATTGTTAGGAAAAGTCCCACGCCCCACCTTGAGAAACACTGATCTAAATCCCATTAGGATACTGGAGTCTTTGTTTCAGGAAGTTCTCGACATAAAGCTGCTGGTCTCGACATACACAATGGGTGACTGTTACGAGTCTGGTCTGGGTTATAGTGTTACGACTGCATTTAAAAATCGAGAGGTATTTGAGTTACTCTTTCATACCATGCCACATATACTAATAACAATTCGAATAAGTTTTTATCAACAGACCTGCAGGGTCACAAATTTATTTACCTTAAAATCCCTAACAAATTTTGTCTAGATTTCTTACATATTAAAAAGACAACATCAGCAGCATCAAATGAAAATTCAATAATATGACACTAGAAGTCTCCTCTAGATTTCTATGAGATTATATCATTCTGACTCACTAACAATTTAAATATGAATTATCTATCTCTCAGATATAGTCTGCCTACTATCTATCAAGCAATATTCTCATGTCTCTGGCGACAATGACATCTCAGCTAATTGTGCCTACCGCTTATAATGGATCAACTCGTCACTATAACTGACGTAGTTAAGTTAGATCTACTCTAGGATGGGCTGGCAATCCCCAGCCTCATCCAGACAAATCAATTCAATTTACAGACGTGTATGCCAAACATTCATACTAGATCTAGTTGCAAGTTAATATACATCGTTGTCTTGCATTCTTGGTTCGCACTTCTAGCAGATGAGGCAAGCCTGTCTTACTGGAAAAATTACTTTCAGCTTCTCGTTCATTGTTGAATCAGTAGACAAACACTTACACTTGGTCCCTGATACGGAATCAGGGAACAGTAGGCAACAGCAGTGGGTAAATCATACTTGAGCATATCGCTCCCTCTTAATGCCTATAATGGACATAGACATAAAAATAACAGTCTTCTGATTCTTCTGGCAGAATCACGCCGACACCTGCACAGATGGAATTTTCTGTATGGAGTCCTGACCATAGTAATGGCTACGCTTATATACTGTGCGGCCAGCTGCAAATTACCGTCCAAATGCCTAGATTTGATTGGTGCATCCATTTCGAGCTCAGCTCGTAGTATTAATAGATCTACATGGAAGTCGGTCACGGCCTTGTACTAGAACAGACAAGGTCAAATTAACATGTCAAAACCCTTACTAAAATCTCTAAACCCTCGTGCTTTCTACGTTTTATGTACGAATTTACTATCTCCCTTATTCACCCCTTCTCTTCCCCTGTTAGAGTTCATCAAAATCACGGGGTCGAGAATTGCACCGTCACTCCTAACCCATCCATTTATTCTATCTTGCCCCACTTTCTTTCCATCTCTAAGAAAAAGTGTTACAAAAACAAACTGTTCACGAGAACAGTTCAAGGACATTTATGCTGGCTATGGTCAACGAGACCGCGAAAAAAACAAGTCGTGACCCAGCACAACATTTATAGTATCAACCTTGACAGTGACGGTAAGTCATTCCTTGAATCCAGGTAAAAATAAGTATTGTACCATCTTCTAAACACCTAATCAAGTTTGTCTTTTCAAAAAAAAAAAAAAAGCCTTTGCTATAAACACCACTGCATTGAAAATATCACTGTTTTAAAGGGGCTTTCTAAGCCCGGAACAACACTCAGACGCCGGGCAGACAAGAAATGCACAATATATTTTCCTATAGTTTTTGTGTAAATCCTTGAAGACATTGTCAAACTAAGCCTGGTCAGTTACAGTCAGCTTCCGCCATTATTTCTTGGGTATACCTTTTGCTGGCAGCATCAGATAGTGCATAACCAGGCTTAATTATGATATCCCTCCTTCACAGATTTAGGGAGGAGGCGGTTTAAAGATCTTGTTTCTTCGTGCAGGCGGACAACCCCACCAAGGGCTACCTTTAAGCCAATTGGACCAAATTGAATATTAGGTTAGCCACACAAAGGCCACCGAATTCGGTCACCGAGCCACTAGGCGCTGTAGGTGAGAAGAATTGCACTATATAATTTCAACAACTGCACATAGAGCCCACCTAGATTCGGTCCGTTTATATAGTGCAATTCTTCTCACCTAAAGCGCCTAGTGGCTCGGTGACCGAATTCGGTGGCCTTTGTGTGGCTACCCTTACCCTCAATTAGGCTCTAAGGCGGCCCCACCCAAGGGTTTTCTAGTCTTGTGAAATACACACAACATGTTGAAATAAACGCGTAACACCACTTTGCAAGTTTTACGGAAAATAGCAATGATTCTAATTATTGGTCCATGCAGTCCTCAATCCGGTCTTGACACCATTGTAAAATGGCGCGTTCCTCTCCTGTTCTATTTCCTTGTACTCGTGACAAACGGAATAAATGGCAAAATGGTAAACATCGCGACCTTGGTTCTTGTTTTTTTTTTTTTTATCTCTACTTTCCGAAAAACTCCGAGTTCTTTTAGTATGTAGAAGAGGTATAACAAATACACACTTTGAAATGCGTCGTGGCACGTATCAAGCTGTTTCACAGTTCCAGTGTATACTAACTCCTTATTATAATACTAAAGCCTCAAACCTTTTAACGTCGAATTTTTCAGTTGGGCAAAAGTGGAGTTGGAGTCCAAGAACTAGATCTACGGTCGGGACATTCTTATACAATAGTCTAACCTTGACATTTATTAATAAGAAAAGTAAATATTCGACTAGGTCTCAAAGTCCTCGCAGCCCCACAAAATGTAAAGAATTCACGTAGTCACAAAGTAGATTCCATAGTAATTAATTCGTTAATTACCCTGCTTCAGTCAAGGCATCTACGCAGTGGCTTTAACCTTTTGGCCCTGGTACTAGAACTATGTCAAACACAGTATTGTGTGACGTGCGAGCTTACTGTATTCTCCGGGAGGGAGTACGTCATTCAATAATTTGGTATGTAGAATCTGATTGGTTTTGCGGTCGCTGATTCATCCAGACGGGCTGGTGACGCACACAGACAAGGCTGTTTCGTCTCGGTTTTAGCGTGAGATGTGGACTTTGGGGTTAAACCGGACCTAGCGCGCTGACGAAGACTGAAACGAGTCAGTCTCATTAGTTCGGGCAGGTCAACACTAGTTAATTCTATTTGTGAAAGGATATTGTTAGGGGAATTGTTTTAGTTCATAACTTTTCCTTTTTTGTAATTTATTATTGTTTCAGTTGAAAACTTTTCCTCTTTTGTAATTGTTTCAATTCATAACTTTTCCTTTTTTATCATTGTTTCAGTTGATAACTACAAAACCAAATATGAAAATACTGGCGGTGTTCACTGCTCAGCTAGGGCTTTCTATGTAAAACAATACGTCCTTCTAACAACAATCTTTGTGAAATTTGGAAGCTCTGAATAAAATACTTAAGTAGACCGTGATAGGCCAAACTGGCCGTTCTCGTGCCGATACGCCATAAAACGCAAACTCAAACCCAAACTGTCTTGCGGAAAGAGCGATCCTGTGCACTCAAGTCAAAATACAAGCAAAAAAAACAAAAACTTGACTCAGTGGACCACCAGCAACATCATCACAAGCTTCAGCACCATTTTAGCAGCAGCAGCAACAACAAGAACAACAAAAACGTTAAACAAAAATGCACAAATACACACATACCACGTATAAAAGGGACACGTTGGTCCAGAGGCAAGGTGCTTGCCTCTCATGGCGAAAGTACCGTGTTCGATCCCGGTCACCGCGAGTATGTTAGAATTTTTACAAATGTTTTTTTTTTTTTTTTGGAAGGGAGGGGGGTGATTCCAGTCCCTGATTCCATGGCAGGTAATATCGAGCACCTAGTCTCCTCGGATAAGGTCGAAAAACTGGGAGGGCTTGTGTGCACCTTGCGCACGTTAAAGATACCTAGGTAGTTGAAAGTCCAGAAGAGCAGGCCGAACCAGACCGCTGCCCGGGAAAAATTCTAAGAAACTTAATCCCTATGACAAAAAAAAACAAAAAAACCCACACACACAGAAGCAAGAACAAGAGAAATAAAATTTAAAAAGAAAGTGAAATGTAAACGTCACGCGCAGCAAACCTCCCACAACACAGACCTAAACACACAGAGCACAGACACACCCACGTGCAAAATACACACACACACACACACACACACACACACACACACACAATAACAGAAACCGCAACAAGTAAGACAAAAAGGTCAAACTAAATGAAACCTTGACCAACAACAATGCCCACTTCAACAGGTAAAGCCAAGAAAACAAAAAGCTCGCAAAGACTTACGAACAAAAAAAACACCAAAATCTATACATATCCCTCTAGATCACGTTTTTCATTAAATCTTGCTTTGATTGGCAAGGGAGTATATCCATTTCTACTAGTTGACCGGGCGAAGGGTCGTAAAGGGTGTAATGAGCCATCACGTGACAGATCACTTCCGGTTGCCACCCGGCACCCACAAAGACAGAAGGAAGTTTCCGATCAAACTTTTCGATTCTCAATGAAAACGAGGCTTCGGTTTTCCTGCAGCTCATACAGAAATCGTGCATAAAAATTGCGAGAGGCGAACCCAAAGTTTTCGATCTAAATAATCATGAATGAATAGAGATAAAGTCGTGAAAATCACTTCAAAATTTCAACCCTCAATCTCTATTTTTTTTTTTTTTATCAGTTTATAACTTGTCCTCTTTTGTAATTGTTTCAGTTGATAACTACAAAACCAAATAATAAAAATACTGACAGTGTTCGATATAAATAATCATGAATGAATAGAGATAAATTCTTGAAAATTACTGCAAAATTTCAACCCCCAATCTGTATTCACTCATAATTATTCAGGTGGAAAACTTTTGATTTGCCCCTCGTATCAGTGAGTGAATTATGTCCAAAATGAACACAACTGCGTAATTCAATGTCAAAAATTGAGGCAGAACACAAAGTTTCATAATTTTTTGGTCATGTATTCGCGAAAGTTTAGGTGCTTACGTGGGGCTGGATTAACCTTTGAGCAAAATAAGCACGTGCTTAAAGCATCAATGGAAAGGGGGGCACCACAGAAATTTTTCATTGCCTGATTTACAATGGACCAAATGGTGCAAAACTTCAAATGGTGCAGCTGAACCTTGGCCCACGAACAGAGACCCACCCCACAATGAATGAACAAATTAAAGTACATATATCTGCGTCTAACATTGGCATTTTTTTGAACGTATTAATGTATTTTATAGTTTATTTCTGTTTATATTTTGAATTACCTGTACAGTACATAGGGGGGGGGGGCACCAAAAGCTTTAAGTGGTTAAGGCATCTAAAGGTCTTAATCCTGCCCTTTGTTTACGTGTTCACCCTCTAGCTCCATCACATAGTAGTATGATACTGTAGTCAGCATGTTCAAGCTACAAACAGCACTATTGTTAATTACTAGTAAATGCACCCGTTCTCCGAACGGTGGGTAGCAAACAAAACAAATAAGATTGAGAGACTGCAAAGACAGGTTAGACAAATGCTGAGTTTTTTAAACTATTCGGTCACCGGACAATCATGATCGCAAAACTTCAGGGGGAAGGTCTTCCCCCCGTCCGCGCCACTTACCAAAAAGTAAACAAACATAATTAATATGATGACCTCCCCTAACCCACGCGTTCCTTCTTTCTTTCTTCTTTCTTTGTCCCATACAAATACTAAACCCAACCCTTTGATAAGCCCGCTCAAAAGTCCCCTCTTTAGTGTGTTTTCTTGACTGGCGCGGACGGGCGGAAGACCTCCCCTTCAGGGTATACACAACATTGTCTGTGTAACATTGTCAGCATCAAGCTGAGCACATGTCTTGTTTACTTTCAAGCAGGCCACGCTCAAAGGAAATGGCATATTCCATACTGTGTATCGGTTTTGCTGGCTCCCAGTAAAGAGGTTGCGGAATCGCCATTCATAACAATTATATAAACATACATTACGGCAGCCATGCAGCTCGACAGGATAAAAAACAGTAGGCCTAGGCCTAGATATACCAAAATTGTGAGTGTCTCGCTTAAAGGCCATGAAAATAAATGCTTAGGCGTCAGGCAGAAGTTTGCGCAAAATGACAGCCTTCGATACTGAGTATCGATTGCTACACCGATACGCAACGCTCTAACAATCATAAAAACTACACCAGAAATTTAGACCGGGTTTAAACGCTAAGGCGTTTCACAGTTTTCAAAAAAATATAAGACGTGGTCAAACGCAAAAACTGAGCCAGCCATGCAACTCGGCAGTATCAAAAACGGTAGTATGCAAACTTTCAAGTGTCTAGCTTGAAAGGCCATGAAATGCATAGGCGTCACCGACAGTTTACCCCCTGCTCTCATTATTATAAGAAGATGAGTGTTTTCATGAGTATTTTTTGTTTTAGTCCCCGGGTGCGTATATAAGTTAAGCTACTTATTTGCTATTGATTTGTATTTCTTCTTATGAAATCAACTAAGTCTACTTTGGAGGAGACATGATAAAATGCGAAAGATTGTTAACAGAAACAATTAATTTTTTTTTTTAAAGTAAAGTTATGAACAGGGACACTTTTTAAAAAAGAAATTGAAAAGGTATGAAGTGGAACAATAACAAAAAATGTAAAGTTATGAACCGAAACAATTACAAAAAAGGAAAATTTATCAAGTGAAACAATTACAAAAAAGAAAAACTTATCAAGTGAAACAATTACAAAAAAGGAAAACTTATCAAGTGAAACAATTACAAAAAAGGAAAACTTATCAAGTGAAACAATTACAAAAAAATGGAAGGTTATAAACTGCAAACATTGCAAAGAATTAAAAGTTATGAACTGAAACAATTGCAAAAGAATTAAAATTTATAAACAGGAATAAACATGGCACAACAAAAGAGAAAATGAAAAGTTACGAACTGGAACAATTAAGAAAAAGTGGAAAGTTACGAACAGGAAAAAACATGGAACAATAGAAAAGGAAATGAAAGTTATCATCAGTAGCAGTACATGTATAATAAAAATGAAAAGTCATGAGCAGAAAGAATTACAATGTTCATTCTGTCTGACCTCGGAAAAGTCCGAAATTGTTGTTAATTATTCATGAGAAAATGTGTAGGATATTTGCTTTACATGTCCCCACTGAGTTTCTTGGTCAATACTGACCATGAGTGAGTACCGTCTAGTTAAGGCATCGGTTCCCAACCTGGGGCAAGGCTAACCCCAGGGAGTGGGGGTGGTGGGTGGGTGCTTCTACTAAGGTCCCCTACAGGTCTCCATCAAGTATGTACGCTCCCCGGGGGGGGGGGGTGTCTTCAAGCGTATCAAAGTGTACACGGAGAGACAGATGACGATGTTTAACAAATGCACACTTCGACACTTGTTTAAAATGCGTTGCGGCACTTATCAAGCTCTTTCACGTTCAGATTTATTCTAACTTCTTATCATAATAACCAAAGTCGCAAACGTTTCATGTCGAATTTCTCAGTTGTGCTCAAAGTGGAGTTGGAACAAAAGATCTAAGGTGGCATCAGGGTGAGGGTAAAAAATTTACTTTCAAATTTAATGTTTTCAGGGACTAAAGGAAACGGACAAGGGGCGGGAACCGCTGTGTTAAGCAGTACAGAAAATTGGCTTGGGAGTCTATTGATGTTTGCTGCCATAGCACAGAAATCTATACAACGCATACACGTGAAATAGGTAGTCTCACGTTTAGTCAAACCATTGAAAAGTTGGTTTGTTTTCAGTTTGTTTACGTTGCCATTGAACGGTCTCACTTCATTAAGCTTCGTCAGTTTTAATGGTTCGATGTATGGCAGTCCACTTGCGTCATAATTAGAGTTAATATCCTCCCGTCAGAGACCCTCAACAGGCTGTAAATATTCTGTTCTCTGTGTTATTAGAAGGGACGTAAGGCCTCTAATGTGGTCATGAAAGGCTTTTTAACCGCTGAGCCTTAAATTCTACAAAATACCATAATCCGCGTATAAAGACGCAATGGTGTACTTGAACATGTTTAAAAAGGTCTTGAAGTTCGCTATTGTTTAATATTTTCACTGATTTTGAGCCACAGCCAAGCTGAACAGAAAAGAGTGTCCCGACATTTTGAAAAAGACGCATTTTCTTCTAACAGAATTACAAAGTATGATATTAAAATTCGTTCTTCTCCTGAATCTAGACATTTGTGTTTTTGGTCTCTATTTTAGGAGGTTCGCTGCTCTGGGCATTCACACCTTATTTTTCTTGTGTTCCTGTGTGTTTTTGTGGCAGGGATTAATTGTTGTTGTTTGTTTGTTTTAGAATTTTGCCCGGGTAGCGGCGTTGCTGGGCCTGCTCTTCTCGACTTTCAACTGCCAAGGTATCTTTAACCGTCGCGACGCGCACACGGGCCCTCCGAGTTTTTTGTCCTTATCCGAGAACACAAGGTGCTCGATCCTACCTGCCATGGAATCAGGAACAGGAAATTCCCCCTAAACTTCCAAAAATGCCCGCACCGACCTGGAATCGAACCCGGTACCTTCGGCATGAGAGGCGAGCACCTTGCCTCTAGACCAGTGTGTCCCCGTTTGGACATTGGTGATGGAAACTCAACTTCAAAAATCGCATCTGTGTATTGTTCGAGTCAGGGGACCAACTAGTTACTTATAACAATAGTTTGTCAACAAACTGGGTCAGCAGAAACCTACCTTATTTCGTTTTCATCTCCGAACGTTTCTCCACAGACTGTTCAGCTGTTTTATAGTTTTCAAAAGTTGAGAGGATAGTCACCAAGTTACCAGATCTAACAAATTCGGAACAAATCCACAAGTAACACGAAATCCACACACTATCTATAATTACCTGATGACCAGTTATATACACTAAACTAAGTATTACCTTGTAGAATCACCTATTCTTAAGCTGGGTTTTCATGTGTCCGGAAATGGAATCAGAAACGTCAAACAACATTGAAGTAGTAAAATAGAAAGAATGTTTTCATGTGTACTGAGAAGCCATTTCGGCACACATGGAAACACTATTTCTTTGACCACTTGACGGATTTTTTAACGTTTCCATTTGCTGTTTCCTTTCGGTAGACATGAAAACACGGCTGTACACGACATAATTCACAATTACAGTACGTCTTCTTTTGGAGTCAGCTTAATCAACATCGATTCCCTTAAAAACTATGTGATGGATATAGTATTTGAAATTTTTGCACGGGCTTATGTCTCACACTAAAGCTTACGGAACTGGTTTATATTTGTTCGTGGTCCTGTCCACAACATCCGTTCCGCCCCGTTATTTTACGGAAAATGACGTATAACAAAGTAAAACACTTTTTGCCTCTGTAACGGCGAGGATCGGAACGGCACGGATGCTGTGGAGAAGTATACAGAGGCAAAGAGTATTTTACTTTGTCAAACGTCATTTTCCTCAATACAGCAGAGCAGAGCGGATGCTGTGGACAAGACGTACGTTCTTTTAAAAATTACAGTATGTGAGCATATACTGTGCACAATCTCAAACCAGTATAATTATACAAATTCAGACATAGCTATGTCATTGTTAATGATAAAGGGACGAAACTAAGAAAAAAAAATGAGCCGTGCCTCGTTCCTTCACGTGGGTATAAACTGTCAATTTAGCCCAAAACTGCATCTGTATTTTTGAAAATGACGGCAGAAGATCACTTAGATTATTAGCCTGATTTTGAGGTCTCTTCTTTGCGCTTTGTAAACTTTGTTAAATAATTATACCAAACTATAATATACATTAGAAAATAAATATACACACTAAAAATTCAGCGCTCAAGTAACACCTCGCTGAACAGGTTTCACAAATTCATATTCCGTTGGAAACAGTAAGAGCAACACTTGAACAACATCTCTTCCCTAACCTAAGCAGTAGCAAGAACGTAGCAAGAGCAAGCTGTTACCGTGGCATCATTGCCTACCGTGGCATTGCCCAATCTAAGTACTATGAAAGCAAACAACCAACATCCCTCCTCATCAACAAAACCAACCCTTTGTTTTTACCAGTAAACTTTTTTGTTTCGTTTTGGCGTCAGCCACAAAAAGCCCTTTAGAGAAAAAAAACACTTGCAATAACAATACACGAAAGCCCAGACCAGCGAGAGAGAAAGCAGCCTCACCAAGGAAGCCCTTTTCAGGGCTGTTAAAACTCGCGAAAGAACAAAACAAGAGGAGAAAACAACGATAAGGGAAAGTGAAAAAATTGCAGCCAGTAGAGTAGAGATGCTCTCATAATGAAAGTCTTAAACCAAGTAGTAATACACAGGAGAAACCTACCTGCCTCAGTAGTCCGCTCTCTGTAATGTGGCACCGGTCTCAGCGTATTCTAAACCTGTTTACCAATACCGTTGCCTGGAGACCAAGGGACCATCCATCAAGTATGTATGCTGGAGTGGGGGAGGGGGAGGGGTGGGGATGGCGGGGTAGGGGAAGAGGGAGGTGTCCCAGCGTATCAGAAGTGTACACGGAAAGCGAGCGGGTCTGAGTAGTTTACGTACGTTTTCAGCTATGGTAATGGGTTTTAAAAAAAATACTTTATTCGGTTATATTTTCTTCAGTAGATCTAAATTGAATTGTTGGGCTAGATAAAAATCATGTTTTTATGAAACAGTGAAGTTAATAGTCCATACAAAATGCCAACTAAAGTTTCAAGAATACCAGTGTGTTATCCTGGGCATTCACCAATCCTAATGGTCTCTACACTCGTACATGGGGGATGGGAGAGGAGACCAATCGAAAACTATGATAAGCAGACAGTGTGTAAAAATCTTTGGTTCTGCAGGATTCGCTGCCCTGGGTATTTCGTAACCTTCATTCTTGTCTGCTCCATCTCCATTTTCTGAAAAAACTGGAGATCTTTTAGTATGTAGAAGAGGAGTAAATGCACACGTTGACACTTGTTTAAAATGCGCTGTGGCACTTATCACATTTCCTGTTTAATCCAACTCCTTATCATAGTACTGAAGTCTCAAACGTTTAATGTCGAATTTTTCAGTTGTAAATTTAAAAAAAAAGTGGTTGTCAAGGTTAATGTTATAATTGTCGTGCTGGGTCACGACTTGCAAGTACTTGAGTTTTCACGGTCTCGTTGATTATAACCAGCGTAATTTTGTCCTTGAACTGTTCTCGTGAACAGTTTGTTTTTGAAACATTTTTTCTTAGAGATGGAAAGAAAGTGGGGCAAGATAGAATAAATGGATAAGTCAGGAGTGACAGTGCAATTCTCGACCCCGTGATTTTGATGAACACTTACAAGGGAAGAGAAGGGGTGAATAAGGATAGATAGTTTAAGACGATTAGTCGCGTTCAGAAATTCGTACATAAAATGTAGAAAGCACGAGGGTTTAAAGATTTCAGTAATGGTTTTGACATTTTAATTTGACCTTGTCTGTTTTTAGTACAAGGCCGTGACCAACTCCCACGTAGAATCTATTAATACTGCGAGCTGAGCTCGCATGGATGCACCAATCAAATCTAGGCATTTGGACGGTAATTTGCAGGTGGCTGCACAGTATAAAAGCGTAGCCATACCTATGTTCATTACTCCATACAGAAAATTCCATCTGTGCAGGCGTCGGCGTGATTCTGCCAGAAGAATCAGAAGACTGTTGTTTTTATGTCTATGTCCATTATAGGCATTGAGATGAAGCCATGTGCTCGATTGTGATTTACCCACTGCTGTTGTCTGCTGCTCCCTGGTTCCTTACCAGGGACCAAGTGTAAGTGTTTGTCTGTTGATGATTCAACAATGAACGAGGAGCTGAAAGTAATTTTTCCAGTAGGACAGGATTGCCGCACATGCTAGAAGTGCTACCCAAGAATGCAAGACAAAGATGTATATTAACTTGCAACTAGATCTAGTATGAATGTTTGGCATACACAACTGTGAATTGGAATTGATTTGTCTGGATGAGGCTGGGGATTGCCAGCCCATCCTAGAGTAGATCTAACTTAACTACGTCAGTTTGTATTGACGAGCTTGATCCATTATAAGCGGTAGGCACAAATAGCTGAGATGACATTGTCGCCAGAGACATTAGTATATTCCTTGATAGATAGTAGGCAGACTATATCTGAGAGATAGATAATTAATACTTGAATTGTTAGTGAGTCAGAATGATCTTAATCTTATAGGAATCTAGAGGAGACTTCTAGTGTCATATTATTGAATTTTCATTTGATGCTGCTGATGTTGTCTTTTTAGTATGTAAGAGATCTAGACAAAATTGTTAGGAATTTTAAGGTAATTAAATTTGTGGCCCTGCAGGTCTGTTCATAAAACTTATTCAGGTTGTTCTTAGTGTGTGGCATGGTACGAAAGAGTAATTCATAAATACCTCTCGATTTTAAAATGCAGTCATAAAACCAATAACCCATAACACCCACTCTGTAACACTATCACCCAGTACCAGACCCGTAACAGTGGTGTTGGAACAAACAAGAACTAAGACCGCGTTTTGCAACTTTACCGTCTTGTTGTGTTTTCTTTCTTGTTTTCGACTTTGATGGCTTCTTATCATGGTAGGAGGATGTATCATGGTGGGAGGATGTATCATGGTGGAAGGATGTATCATGGTGGGAGGATGTATCATGGTGGAAGGATGTATCATGGTGGGAGGATGTATCATAGTGGAAGGATGTATCATGGTGGAAGGATGTATCATGGTAGGAGGATGTATCATGGTGGGAGGATGTATCATGGTGGAAGGATGTATCATGGTGGGAGGATGTATCATAGTGGAAGGATGTATCATGGTGGAAGGATATATCATGGTGGGAGGATGTATCATGGTGGAAGGATGTATCATGGTGAGGGTGTATCATGGTGGGGAGGATGTATCATGGTGGGAGGATGTATCATGGTGGGAGGATGTATCATGGTGGGAGGATGTATCATGAAGGGAGGATGTATCATGGTGGGAGGAGAGGTGTCAAAAACTGCCAAATTCGAGCATACGCACTTTATGGCTGGCCCCTGATGTTGTTGATTGATTCGTTAAACGGGAGTTCGTTTCCAAGAGTTCTTTGTAGGTCGCTCCTCAGCAATTTAACTCAGTTCTTCATTCGGCACGTTTTCTTCCACAACAATGGATGTTTGTGGTTTTCTTAGGAAAAACCAAAACAAAACAAAATTAAAGGAAGAGGTTAATTACAAACGAAATTAATTAAAGGCTAACTTGAGCGAAATAGTGTGCCTGATTAAAGGGAAGCTGTAGAATGAGATGGGTGGACTTGAATTCGTCAAACTAAATGTCTGACGTGCGTGCATGTGTGTGCAGGGCTGGAGTTAGATAAAGAGAGTCCCTAGGCTATTCTAGTTGTGAGGCCCCTCCCAATCCCCCACCTTCACGCCTAGAGGAAGATGAACCTGTTTTAAATAACTATAGTGCATTGTAACATTATTTAACTCTCTGTGTGCCAATCACCGATTATCGGTTCTTCGGCGAGTTACGTTTGTGCCAATCACCGATGTATCGATGCACAAGAATGCTAGGCTATTTTGTTTCGGGGAAAAAAGAAAGTCGACTTTCTATTAATAGATGTTGCTGCAGTTAGTCTTTGTTCATCTCCCCCACTATTTTCTTCCTGTATCGGCAAACGTTGAAAAATTCATGGTACACAAAGAATTGAGAAAAGGCTGGGTGTAGCACAAAATATTACGCACATTGGACCGAGGCCGCGAGCACCCCAACCCCCACCCCACACCCTAGATTTTGCGGCCCTAGGCTTCAGCCGACCTAGCGTAATGGTAAATCCGGTGTGACGAAGTATTTGGTCCCCAGTAGCGGACGTTCCCCCAGAACAAATACTTCGTAGAAACATCACCCGGAATAAATACTTCTTCTTAGTGAAAGTTTTCCCTTGCCAAAAATGAAGACTTTTGATAATTTTCGATGAAGCCCTGAAAACTCGATGAAATGTCTCCTTAAAAACCGTCGAATTGTAATTCTGTATCAAGAACGACTTTTGACCTTTTTTTTTTTTTGAAAATATCGTTCGGGGGGGGGGGGGGGGTGACGTTGCACTTCGTACGGGGAAACGTTTATTATGAAGTAAAAGATCCAGGGGAACAAAATACTTCATAGCACTTCATTCCCCCCCCCCCCGCCCCACCCCCCACAATCCCACCCCACAGGCCAGATACTACGAAGTAAACGTTCCCCCTTTAACTTTTGCTTCATAGCAAACGTTCCCCCTAGAATAAATACGTATACATCGGAGTAAATGTTTCCCCTGACCAAATACATGCACTGCTAACAAAATGTGTTGATTTATGAAACCAATAAATAAGGAAATGAATTTTACACTGCAGCCTAATTACCCATACTTTCAGAGATTTAAACCAGACTAAGAGATAAATAAGAACGATAAAGGAAGGCCCATGTAACAATACTACTGACGTAGCTGTTGTTTGTTATCTTCCTTTTCTCTTTTCCTTTCTGACTTTCCCGTTCTCTCCCATTGTCCATCAGCCTTAATTCTTCTTCATTTGCTGTTCTAATCTACATTTTAAAATGTCTGTTTATTTCTGTTTCCGGGGCTGTGTTAAATTTATACATATATATTTGATTTGATTTTTTTTGTTTGTTTTTTTGTTTTGTTTTGTTTGCGCATTTTATTTGCTGCTTTCATAGTACTATTTCCCTTAAATTCTTATATTATGTGTTTGTATGGGGTGCGTACATACCTGTTTGTATGTGAAGATAACTGACAGACAAACAGAATGAGATAGCTCGGAATGGTCAGTTCTTGTCGGGTGTCATAGATTTGGTCCTGCCTGGACCAGAAAAGGTAGAGAAGGTCATGGGTCACATGGCCCTCAGGAGCAGATGGTCAAATGTTGTGAAGAGGATAAAAAACCGGCATGTTTCTTTCTGCCATTTGAAATGGGGATATGTTAAACTCGTGCCATACTTGGGAAGATGAGATTCCCGTGACTGTCACATTAGCCTCAGTGTCAGCAGTCTTTCTCTTCTTTTGGTGCAGATGTAACGTCACCACGAAGGGCTTCAGTTTTGAAGCATTGATGATTGACGTGTGTTCCTTTGCCGGGCACATTTTTAACTCTTCTAGGTCCAAATCATTTTGGAGTTTGACATGTCCACTTCCGTGAGTTCTGTCTACTGTTTCCATACAGGGCTTTGTCTTCAACCGCGTACATTGGCTTTCGATGTTTACACTCGAAAAGCTCCGTTCGCTTTGGTGTGCTTGCAACGGATTCCAGTATTCTCGAGGTTTCAGTTATTTTCATCTGGTTTTCTCTGTTATCAGCAGCCAGAGTTACGAATCATATTATTGTGATATCTCGCTGCCATGGGTCCTATTACCGTCCAAATCAAATCGACAGGTATTTTTGAAAGCCACACCTTTCCCTTTGACGAAATATTATAAAAACCACAGAAAAGCTGTGGGGTCGCTATAAGCAAAGTCAAAAATTGGCAAAAAGAAAAAATTGTATCCTTTGGGTATTATTTCTTACGCGAGACTTTGCTACATACAACTTTTTCTTTTCGCCAATTTTTGACCTTTCCATTTGATATTCGTGCAGCACATGTGGCTTTCCCCGAAAAACAACAGTGGACAAATGAGGCTGGGCCTATTCTTAGCCATGCCCTCTAGGAGGCTACAATCAAGGAAACACTTGGCAGTGTAAAGCGAAACTGATTCGTTGCTGGTCGTGGCTAGTCACTGATTAGATCGCTCTCAAAATCTCAGTTTTTAACCCACAAACAGGGCGAATATATTTTTTAATATATTTGATGAAGGGGTGCAATTTTGAAATTTTGCCAATAAATCGCTGCTTTCTTCCATCATCTTGTCATCGTTGCTAACACACCACCTCTAGACGATGGGAATAGTCCAGCTGCGCACTTTTGACACGCGTCAGCTGAGCGGTTGAAACGTGTGACAATTTGCTTTGTTTGAAGTGCGTGAAACCAACGTCACTCACCATCGTTATTTCTTTTTATTGTGAATAACTGACTGAAATAGTAAATACATGTAAGAGAGAGAGAGAGAGAGAAAGAGAGAGAGAGAGAGAGAGAGAGACAGAGAGAGAGAGAGAGAGAGAGAGAGAGAGAGAGAGAGAGAGAGACAGAGAGAGAGAGAGAGAGAGAGAGAGAGAGAGAGAGAGAGACAGAGAGAGAGAGAGAGAGAGAGAGAGAGAGAGAGAGAGAGAGAGAGAGAGAGAGACAGAGAGAGAGAGAGAGAGAGATCCATACGGAACTGTTGTGGAAGTAGTATTCCTAGCGTTAGTTAATGTTTTTGTTGTTGTTTTGTTGTAGCCTGTCAGAGAAGAGAGGAAGGCCATAAGAAACTTTTGTCTAAGAATGGTCTGACGTTTAATGCTGAAGTTCTGTTTTATGTAAACATTTTTGTTTTTCTGTCCGAAAAAGACGTAACTAGCAACAGCACCAACTCTGTCGAATTTAGTAGACCTATTAACTGACAAACATAAAAATATCGCACCTAATATCTTGCAGTGCTAATGGTTAATTTACAGATTTTAAAGGAGGAGCATTCACTGGGTCAGAAATTGTTTTCGAAAGAAATAAAATTGTTACAAACTGTCCAAATTTTTCATCTTTTCGTGAAATAAAGGGGGACCTTTTACTATGAAGTATTTGTAATGGGGGAACCATTTACAATAATGTAGTACTTATTCCGCTGGGACCAACTACTTCATAGCAGTTGTTCCAGTGGAGGAGGTGGCATTTGCAATGGGGGCAACAAATACTTCACAGCTGCCGCAAAGCATGAACCAACGAAGCACTTGTTCCGGGGGGACCTCTACTACAGGGGACCAAATACTTCGTCACACCGGCACTGTATGCGTGTGTGTATGTGTGCGTGTGTGTTTGATTGAAGAATAGGTAGGATGATAATTATAAATGTTGTAAATCGCTTAGAGGCCGGTTGTTAACGAGGTGTAGCCCTATAAAATGCTAGATACTATTATTATCATTAGACTTTTATTGATTCGGTGTAAACATAGCTATGAGTGCGTGCAATACAAACAAAGGTACCTCTGTTCGATCTTTAACTGGAATTCATTCCCCCTAGACATGGACCAGGCGCGGTACACAGTTCTACCCATTCATATTTAATTTAGTTCATTTTTGTTTTCACAAATTTTGACCTACGGGTAAATTTTTTGTCGTTTGTGA
The DNA here is from genome assembly GCA_963931925.1 of Onchidella celtica. Taxonomy (NCBI): domain Eukaryota; kingdom Metazoa; phylum Mollusca; class Gastropoda; order Systellommatophora; family Onchidiidae; genus Onchidella; species Onchidella celtica. The sequence goes on along the minus strand of OZ007579.1, from coordinate 8,796,884 downwards.
CACTGTCTGAAATATTACAATTAATGCCATGGTGTATATTGGCAAATGAAGTGATCAATTAAACCTCTTGTTCTCTGACACTCTTTGTGTTCTTACATCAACTCCCAGCAACGTCCGGCCGCTCTCTATTCAGCCCCACCTCCCCCCCCCCCCTCCCCCTTTTTTTTTTTTTACAGATTTTATTTTTTTTTTTGGATAAAATAGTCGTTTACTTACAATAATGGATTAGATCTAAGCATTTACTTCATTGTATACATGTAAAGGCAAATGTTTATCAATTCACATTAAATGTCGCTTCATATTGAAGTTACAGATAGATAGATAGATAGATAGATAGATAGATAGATAGACAGACAGACAGACAGACAGACAGACAGACAGACAGACAGACAGATAGATAGATAGATAGATAGATAGATAGATAGATAGATAGATAGATAGATAGACAGATAGATAGATAAATAGATAGATAGATAGATAGATAGATAGATAGACAGATATGTAGGTAGATAGATAGATAGATAGATAGATAGATAGATAGATAGATAGATAGACAGACAGACAGACAGACAGACAGACAGATAGATAGATAGATAGATAGATAGATAGATAGATAGATAGATAGATAGATAGATAGATAGATAGATAGATAGATAGATAGATAGATAGATAGATAGATAGATAGATAGATAGATACATAGATAGATAGATGGATAGATAGATAGATAGATAGATAGATAGATAGATAGATAGATAGATAGATAGATAGATAGATAGATAGATAGATAGATAGATAGATAGATAGATAGATAGATAGATAGATAGAGATAGATAGATAGATAGATAGATAGATAAATTTAAGACAAAACGTGGAATATTTTGACCCACAAAATTAGATAAAACACGACAAAATCTTAACTATCCAGAGACTGGACGTTTGGTCACTCAGCTTTATCATAATTACACACATAATTAACACACAATCGGACACCTAAACTCTCGTGTATGGCTGTCATTATAAGTACCTACACACCCCAAGCGTTTAGTGCTAGGCGCTGATGGGTACATACCTATCCCTAACCCTGTCCTTATCCTCAACCTTGAATCTTATCGAATCCCTAACCCTGCCTCACTACCCTTTCAAGCAAAAAACAAGATGGAAACGAAAAAGAAAATGTGAAAGAATAATAAATCAATAATTAATTAAGGTTAATGTTAGAAGCATTTCAGGGGTAGCCATCTAGTTCTGGAGTCACAAAGGCTTTAAAATACGTGACTGTAGCGAAAAAAAAAAAAAACCTTGTCGGACGTAGGTACTTGTAACAACACTCAGTGCCTATAACTATAACTATAAGCATTGTCTACACACGCATGCATATTTTCAAAATTTCTTCCAGTGCCCACTCATCTCCCCCGCCCCCTTTTATATATGGGATGAGTAATAATAAAGTACTGATTAAGCAACAAGCATCAATTGACCCAGTTAGCAATCTACTTTGACAAAAATGTCCTTAGATTTGACGTAGATTGGTAGGATTACAGCGGGAAGTATGCCCTACATCCGGCCGAACCAGCGGATCTATTCAGGAACGATGTGATCCGTATGGGTAAACTTGAGGTCAATCCTACGAGTAGGATTTCTACAGGGTAGCTGGCTCTCCTAAGGAATTTTGAGTTTCGATTTGAAAGGGGTTTTGTTTGAGGGTGTAGAAGTAAGTATTATGTCATAGCTGCTTGTGGGAGTTCGAACCATCAGCTTCATGCCGCACATCTTGAGCTAATAATCATATTATTATAAAGTAAGCAAAGCCTCCAATGTAATCATGAAAGGCTTTTTAAGGGTTGAGCCTTAAATTTGTATAAAATGTCGTATTACGCATAGAAAGACGTACAGCTGTACGCGGGAAAATTTTAAAAGGTCTTGAAGTTCGTTATATTTTTAATGCTTGTGTTGATTTTGAGCAACAACTGGGTTGTACAGAAGGAAAGGTTCCGACATTTTGAGCCGGAAAAAAAGGCACAATTTCTTCTAGTAGAATTAAAAAGTATGGCAGAAAATTTCGTTCTGCGCCTCAGTTTACACATTGATGATAGCAATACTACTTTAAATATCTCATCAGTGTATTCCCCCCGAGTCAACTAGTCTTTTTAAAACTATCGAGATAAGTCTGGGTTTCCAAAATTTGTACAAAATATTCAGGGGACACAAAAGATCCTAATTCGGCAATAGATATTCAGAGGTTGTTTCCCTTACCTGGGCTTCTCCTATTTTCTCTACCCCGTGTTTCTCACCTTCCATCTCTTCCCCAACCCATTTCCAACTCTTTTTCTCTTTCTATTTCACTCTCTCTTCTCTTTCTCCTGTTCTCTCTCTCTTCCCCTATCTCTCTTCCCCTTCTCTCTCTCTCTCTTCTTTTTTAACTTTCTCTCTTCGGTGATTAAAATTCATTTCCTTAATTCTTATATTAAATTCTAAAATATTGCACAGGTGGTCGAAGAAACTGTGAAGGATGCAAAGTGGCCATTATCCTGCCGATGCACCGTTAAACCCAAACTTAAACTCAAGCTCAGAAATAGTCCTTCAGTTTGAGTTTTGGGTTTTACGACGCATCGACACGATATCGGCCAAATGTTGCACTTATTTCTTCTAACATTTCATCCACGACATTAATTGAGTGTTGGCGCTTGATCTCTGTAACAAAATATTCTTTCTTCATTTGTAGGGATTCGTTCCAAATCTGATAAGCACACTGTAATATTAATTAATGCTTTGAGGGCATTTCATAATGAGAAATACAGACACACACAAATATTTGTAAAAATGCTTCACTTTAAAGGAAATAACTGTGACTTTGTGTGTGGACCAAAGAGCTCATTGAACACACTATAAGTTCTTTGACATGGACTGGTTTCACTTTAGGTCACAGAATTTGCGCTTCTCCTAATTTTTAAATTATTGGCCCCCAAAACTGCGGTGTGCATGACATTAATGGAATGTATCCAAATTTTGATGACGTGAAGGAAATATATTGTTTTTGTTGTCATTGTTGTTTGGAATGAATGGAATGAACATCGATTTTTCTCTAAAACTCTCTGGCAAGTTTATTTGAAATTTTACAGTCTCATATTTCACATAAAACCTTATATTGTGGAAATGACTTTTTTTCGTTCGACAGCAACCTGCTTTTCTGTTACTTCTTTGCACTTTGTAAAACTTTAAAAAATAATTTTAAAAATCTACCACATTTGAAAAAGCAAAAAAAACAACAACAAAGATTTGATCAGCACTAAATTGTGTGAAATTTTTTCATTTTAGTACTCGTGTCCCCAGCATCCATTCCTCTCCGCATTTTTTACGGACAATGGCATGTGCAAAACTCCCTTTGCCTTCACAGCGGCGAGGAGAGGATCAGAACGGAAGCTGTGGACACGTATACACAGGCAAAGAGTGTTTTACTCTTTTATACGTCATTTTCCGTAAATAAGCGGAGCGGAGCGGATACTGTAGACAAGAAAACTTACATTAAAAAAAATGTCTTACATTGTTTGGATTATAGCGAAACTAATGCAAAAAAAAAAAAAAAAACAGAAAAAAACGGTACCCAGCATCCTCACTGTGACGCACATGTCCACTTTTTGCTCTCTGTATTCAATATAATATAGATTTTTACAATGTAGATCTACAACCACGTCAATAGTCAAGGACCCAGGCAGTCCACGGCTGACTACCCACCACCTTCTAGCAGAGATTGGAGAAGAAGATAGATCTCGAGGGACGGGCAAAGGATTGGCCAGATAGTCTGGTGTCCTCTCTCTCCCAGCAGGCCGGCAATCCTATCCCCCACTCCCCCCCCCCTCCCCCGGTTGGGCAATTACTATGGACAAGGCGAGGTCACTTCCCATGTTCTGTATTGATGTGAACGTTACCGTAACGAACATTCAGTACGGGAGGTTATGTTTTGGACTGCATTTTTTGTTAATTATGGTAGCAGCAAAGTTATGTATGTATGTATGTATGTATGTATGTATGTATGTATGTATGTATGTATGTATGTATGTATGTTATGTATGTATGTCTGTATGTATGTATGTATGTATGTATGTATGTATGTATGTATGTACAACGACATCTACACGAATTCAACATTTCAGGTCCAGGCCGGCAGAGCGCTCACCCCCAGTATTGTCCGCGGCCGTGGCATTATCCAGGGGTGTCCCTGGAGCTCCATCGTTTTCATCCAAGCCATGGATGCTTGGCTCCGCTGGATGGCTTCACCATACACTGACGTATGCATCCCGAACCCGTGTCAGGCGTACATGGACGACGTGTCGATGACTGCAACCACAGAACATGACATGAAAGCAATGATCACAAAAAGTGAACAATTTATGAACTTTACCGCAATGGAAATTAAGCACAAGAAGTGCGCTGTCCTACATGGACAAAGAACTGGGAACAACTGGTCTAAAAACGATAATACATCAAAAGTGACATTTGAAATTCAGAACGATAAGATTCCTATGTTTGGGAGAGATAAAAAATATACTTACTTAGGTCATGACCTCAACTTAAGCGGAACCTCCCTAAAAGAGCAAATGAAAAAGGCAACAGATAATTTTGAAAATGTTTTAACTAAGATTGAAAACTCAGTCTTACCTTTGGCATACAAAATTGAAGCTGTTAATTCTATGGCTATTTCTAAACTAATCTTTTATTTCAATAACCTATCAATCCCAGATACTGTTTTGCAACACCTAGAGGATTGTATTATCAATTTTGTAAGAAATGTACTAGGACTTAATCAGTCATCGACCCGTTCTTTTGTCTTTGTCCCTTTGAAGGCGGGTGGACTGGGAATATTGAAACCATCCACAATGTATTATGTTAAAAGAGTCACCTTTTTACTATCTATGCTCAATTGTGACGACGAGCAGGTTCGAAAGACAGCGCGCAACGCGCTTCATTTACACATGTCAAAGCGAAAAGTTAAAGAGGTACAAGATAGGACGCAACATCATTTTGGTGGCTTCGAGTTGACAGAGAAAAATATACTGAAAAAGGAAAGCAAAGTTAACTGGGGGGCTTCCGACTTTGTCGAAATGAATAGATTGTGTACAAAATTGAAATCTTCTTTAAATTTTGATGCAGAGAATGATCTTTTCACTTTGTCTATGTACGATAGCAACAATACTTTAATGTCCACCACCAATGTACACACGCTATCAAAATATTTCAAACAACAAAGAATGAAAGAAGATATTGATTATTGGCGTAACTTGGAACAACAGGGTCAAATTTTTAACAGTGTCATGAAATGCATGCATTCATCATCCAGTGCTGTTCTGAAAAACTCAAGTGTGAATGACAATATCATAAAATTTACAATGAAGGGGAGATTACAACTTCTTGAAACAAATGTTAACATGAATAAATATTACCCCGAGGCATTCCCTCGATCATGTTCCCTTTGCAACCATCCATATGACACAAACTCACATATTCTCAATGGATGTCAACAATTTAAAGGAATGTACTCAGAAAGGCATGACAGAATTGTAAATTATTTGTATGAACACATCTCCAATAAATTAGCCAGTGATATTTGTGTAGTGACAACCAACCAATGTGTTCAGGTGGACGAAAACATCCCCAACAAGCCTGACATACTCATATTAGATGAAAAGAACAAAGATGCTTTTATTGTAGAAATTGCTGTTCCATTTGACAAATTCATCGATTTATGTTTTCATGAAAAGTTTTTGAAATATCTATCACTGCATAATAATATGAATGACAAGGGCTATCACTGTAGAATCATTGTTATTATCGTGGGAGCATTGGGGACTGTTCATAACAAAGCCGCATCAGGGTTAAAAATGCTAGGTTTCAGCAATAGGCAGTCAACTAGCATGTGCAAGTTTATCAGCATTAGCGCAATTATAGGTTCGCAAAGAGTATGGAAAAGAAGGTATAATTTAATCTGATTGAAATAACGTACAAAATGTAATGTCTATTGTACGGAATATATTGGTGTGTTGTACAGCTGAAGATGGTTGAATATGTGATTATGTAAATGGATGTATTCATTGCATGTAAAAATCATATAGTCAATAAAGTTCTTGAAATATGTATGTATGTATGTAGTGACAAACCAGAAAGGGAAAGGTTAGAAGAGACAGTAAAAGAAGCTATCTTCTACATAACAACCGTTATCCGACCGTCTCTACTCGCTCAACGAAAACCGTCTCACGATAACACCGACAACACAGGCAGGCGCATTCAGAAAGGACAACTTAAAAAACTGTGGGCTGAGAACAGGCGCCGTGCTACTGACGTCATAGAAAACGACTGTGTAGTCAACACGCCAGACATGTGTAAGATCCCCGTCGACACAATCACGCAGTTCTACAAAAATAAAAGCAAGCCAACACTAACCGACCGAGAGCTGAACCAGCCACCGCCGTGGTTGGATTCTGTGTCATATCCTGACCCACAACACGAACTTACTGTAGACGAGTTCAGCACGTCTGAGGTCGCAAGTGTTATTACGGACTTAAGAATAAACACAGCGCCAGGTTACGACGGTGTAGAATACCGTTATGTCAAAAAGAAAAAACACCGACTGATTCCTATACTGACACGCATATTCAATATATGCTTAAAACAAAACCGTATACCACCAGAGTGGAAACACTCTATAATAACACTGATACCCAAAAAAGGAGGTAATCCCGAAGACCCCGCAGATTGGCGCCCCATCTCCCTTCTCACCACCTCGTACAAGCTATTTGTAAAACTTATACAGCGACGAGCCTTAAGCTGGATCGTTGACACCCAACGGCTATCACCCAAACAAAAAGGCTCACTGCCCCGCAACGGTCTACACGAGCATGTTTTCATATTGAAAACGGTGATTGACAATCTTCGCCACATAAGCTCTAAGCTATTCGTCACATTCGTCGACATCAAAGATGCGTACGGTAGCGTAGACCACAACATTATGATCAACGCAATGAGGGCAGCTCAGTATCCAGAGAACATCGTCAACATCACTAGAGACATCTACACCAACTCTACGTTCCAGGTCCAGGCAGGCAAGGCCCTTACACCAAGTATACCACGTGGACGCGGCATTATTCAGGGCTGTCCCTGGAGTGCCATTGTCTTCATCCAGGCGATGGATCCTTGGCTACGGTGGATGTGTGCTCCTTACGATCAACTTTACCTACCCAATCCCTGCCAGGCCTACATGGACGACGTGTCAATGACAACGACCAACGACCAACATATGACTGAAATGCTTCATAAGAGCGAAGAGTTTTTGAGCTATTGCGGCATGGAAGTAAAGCACAAAAAATGTGCAGTGTTACACGGACAGAGAACTGGTAACAACTGGGCTAGGAGAGACACAACCTCAGAAGTGACATTCGAAATACAGGATGACATCATTCCCATGTACGGGAAAACTAGACACTATACTTATTTGGGCCATGACTTAAATCTTAGTGGAACAGCTAGTAAAGAACAACTAAAAGATATTACTAACAGCCTTGCAAATATTTTAACCAAAATAGAGAATTCAGTTTTGCCTTTAGCTTACAAGATTGGGGCCATAAATTCAATGTTTATTTCCAAATTGATGTTTTACTTTAACAATAGTTTATTCACAGACAATATGTTGACCCATCTTGAAACATGTATTGTTAATTTTATTAGGAATGCATTTAATCTTAATGACTCAACAACTCGTTCATTTATTTTTGTACCAATGAAGCAGGGTGGCCTTGGAATACAAAAACCTTCCACATTGTATTATGTCAAAAAAGTCACTTTTATTTGGTCTATGTTGAACTGTGATGATGAACAGGTAAAAAAGACCACACGTGATGCATTTCATCTGCATATGACGAAACGGAAGGTCCCACTAGTTGAACATAACACACAACCTAATTTTGGTGGATACGAACTGACAAACAGCAATACTTTGAATAAACTTTGTAAAGTTAACTGGGGGGCTTCTGAATTTGTGGAAATGAACAGATTATGTTGTAAATTGAAAACTTGTTTAGGATATGATATAGAAAATGATTGTTACACCTTATCGATAAATGACGGCAATGGTTCTATAATTCATACCAGTGATATAAATAAAGAGTCTAAATTTCTAAAAAGTCAAAGAATACAAGATGATATCAATTACTGGCATAATCTAGAGCAACAAGGACAAATTTTTAACAAAGTACATGCAAACATTCACTCATCATCCAGTACTGTTTTTAAAAATGCAAATATCAACGATGCTATCATTAAATTTGCTATGAAAGGGAGATTACAATTGTTAGAAACAAACGCAAACATGAACAAATACTACCCACTGTCCTTTCAAAGATCATGTCCCTTGTGTAATCAGCCTTATGACACCAACTCACATATACTTAATGGTTGCCAGAGATTTAAAGGTTTCTACACAGAGAGATACGACAAAATTGTAGACTTTTTATTTGAAAATATCAACAAAAAACTTGCAAGTGATCAGTGCATTATCAGTACCAACAAATGTGTCAATGTTGAAAACAACATCCCCAACAAACCTGATATATTGATTATTGATGAGAAAGAGAAAATTGTGTTTATAGTGGAAGTCTCTGTTCCCTTTGATAGGTTTATTGATATTTGTTTTAATGAAAAATTTCTGAAGTATTTACCACTACATAATCATTTCAATGATATGGGATACACAAGTAAAATCATTGTCTTTATTGTGGGTTCACTGGGGACAGTGCACAATAAGTCAGCATCAGGTTTGAAGTTGTTGGGTTTCACTAACAGTGAAATAAACCAGTTTTGTAAATACATGAGTATCAGTGCTATTATTGGGTCACACAGGGTCTGGAAGAAAAGATATCATTTAATCTAATTCATCTCTAACAATATTTTGTCATATACAGTAGCTTTCAGTGGTGCATTCACTCCCTTTTTTCTTCGTTTTTTATCAGTCAAAAGGCTTTTATCAATGCAATGCATGTTGGTTATTCCATACACTATATTACTACTATGCATTCTCATTACTATGCATGTTGGTTACTCCATACACTATATTACTATTATACAGTTTCATTGTATTACACTATTTAGGTTGTTGGTATGCTTGTAAGCTGATATATTATGTTGAATATGTGATTATGCAATTGGATTGTTCATTGCATGTGAAAAATCATATAGTCAATAAAATTCTCGAAGTATGTATGTATGTATGTATGTATGTATGTATGTATGTATATATTATACGTTCGCAAAGAGTATGGAAAAGAAGGTATAATTTAATCTGATTGAAATAACGTACAAAATGTAATGTCTATTGTACGGAATATATTGGTGTGTTGTACAGCTGAAGATGGTTGAATATGTGATTATGTAAATGGATGTATTCATTGCATGTAAAATCATATAGTCAATAAAGTTCTTGATATATGTATGTATGTGTGTATGTATGTATGTATGTGTATATGTATGTATGTATGTATCTATCTATCTATCTATCTATCTATCTATCTATCTATCTATCTATCTATCTATCTATCTATCTATCTATCTATCTATCTATCTAACTGTCTGTTAGTTTGTCTGTCTGTCCGTCTACCTATCTGCCTATGTATCTATCTATCTATCTATCTATCTATCTATCTATCTATCTATCTATCTATCTATCTATCTATCTATCTATCTATCTATCTATCTATCTATCTATCTATCTACCTATCTATCTATCTGTCTGTCTGTCTATTTATCTATCTATCTATCTGTCTGTCTGTCTACCTGTCTGTCTATCTATCTGTCTATGTATGTATGTATGTATCTATCTTTCTAGCTGTCTGCCTGTCTACTTAATAAAAATATCTATCTGTCAGTCTATCTATCTATCAATCTATCTATTTATCTATCTATCTATCTATCTATCTATCTATCTATCTATCTATCTATCTATCTATCTATCTATCTATCTATCTATCTATCTATCTATCTATCTATCTATCTATCTATCTATCTATCTGTCTGTCTGTCTGTCTGTCTATCTATCGATTTACTTAGAAATTCACACAGTCAAACAACTAAAAAAAAAAAAATTCATCGCTGCTGAAAATGAGGGTGGATGTAAATGTTGCGCCACTGGGTGTCAGGATTTTTGGCACTTTCTTCTTTGTCTACCAGATAAAATTATTTTGTACCCAGAACAACGAAGAAATATTGCATGTCAGACTACGTCATCATCTTGGTGATATCAATCAATTATAATAATTAATAACTGATCTGCCGTCGAGTAAACTGCGTACTGCTCTTCCATAGTACGGCAAACGGCAGTATAAGCCAATTCACTTTTGAACCTCATTTTAAAGAAGGAAATGTACGCTTTCTTTCTTTCTGGATGAGAGTTTTGCACGATCAATAGTTCCTTGTGCTCAGTAATGGAAATGGAACAACGAGTAAATGGTCTTGTCCACAGCATGCCCTGAGCTATTGTTATGGAAAATGAAGTATGAAAAACTCTTTGCCTCTCTACATCAGTGAAGAGCGGATGCTGTGGACCAGTTAGTATTGTGAGGCAAAGAATGTTTTACGTCATTTTACGTCATTGTCAATAAAAACAGCGGAGCGGATGCTGTGGACCAGTTAGTATTGTGAGGCAAAGAATGTTTTACGTCATTTTACGTCATTGTCAATAAAAACAGCGGAGCGGATGCTGTGGACCAGTTAGTATTGTGAGGCAAAGAATGTTTTACGTCATTTTACGTCATTGTCAATAAAAACAGCGGAGCGGATGCTGTGGACAAGTTAGTATTGTGAGGCAAAGAATGTTTTACGTCATTTTACGTCATTGTCAATAAAAACAGCGGAGCGGATGCTGTGGACAAGTTAGTATTGTGAGGCAAAGAATGTTTTACGTCATTTTACGTCATTGTCAATAAAAACAGCGGAGCGGATGCTGTGGACAAGTTAGTATTGTGAGGCAAAGAATGTTTTACGTCATTTTACGTCATTGTCAATAAAAACAGCGGAGCGGATGCTGTGGACCAGTTAGTATTGTGAGGCAAAGAATGTTTTACGTCATTTTACGTCATTGTCAATAAAAACAGCGGAGCGGATGCTGTGGACAAGTTAGTATTGTGAGGCAAAGAATGTTTTACGTCATTTTACGTCATTGTCAATAAAAACAGCGGAGCGGATGCTGTGGACCAGTTAGTATTGTGAGGCAAAGAATGTTTTACGTCATTTTACGTCATTGTCAATAAAAACAGCGGAGCGGATGCTGTGGACAAGTTAATATTGTGAGGCAAAGAATGTTTTACGTCATTTTACGTCATTGTCAATAAAAACAGCGGAACGGATGCTGTGGACAAGTTAGTATTGTGAGGCAAAGAATGTTTTACGTCATTTTACGTCATTGTCAATAAAAACAGCGGAGCGGAAGCTGTGGACAAGTTAGTATTGTGAGGCAAAGAATGTTTTACGTCATTTTACGTCATTGTCAATAAAAACAGCGGAGCGCAAGCTGTGGACAAGTTAGTATTGTGAGGCAAAGAATGTTTTACGTCATTTTACGTCATTGTCAATAAAAACAGCGGAGCGGATGCTGTGGACAAGTTAGTATTGTGAGGCAAAGAATGTTTTACGTCATTTTACGTCATTGTCAATAAAAACAGCGGAGCGGATGCTGTGGACAAGTTAGTATTGTGAGGCAAAGAATGTTTTACGTCATTTTACGTCATTGTCAATAAAAACAGCGGAACGGATGCTGTGGACAAGTTAGTATTGTGAGGCAAAGAATGTTTTACGTCATTTTACGTCATTGTCAATAAAAACAGCGGAGCGGAAGCTGTGGACAAGTTAGTATTGTGAGGCAAAGAATGTTTTACGTCATTTTACGTCATTGTCAATAAAAACAGCGGAACGGAAGCTGTGGACAAGTTAGTATTGTGAGGCAAAGAATGTTTTACGTTATTTTACGTCATTGTCAATAAAAACAGCGGAGCGGAAGCTGTGGACAAGTTAGTATTGTGAGGCAAAGAATGTTTTACGTCATTTTACGTCATTGTCAATAAAAACAGCGGAGCGGATGCTGTGGACAAGTTAGTATTGTGAGGCAAAGAATGTTTTACGTCATTTTACGTCATTGTCAATAAAAACAGCGGAACGGAAGCTGTGGACAAGTTAGTATTGTGAGGCAAAGAATGTTTTACGTCATTTTACGTCATTGTCAATAAAAACAGCGGAGCGGAAGCTGTGGACAAGTTAGTATTGTGAAGCAAAGAATGTTTTACGTCATTTTACGTCATTGTCAATAAAAACAGCGGAGCGGAAGCTGTGGACAAGTTAGTATTGTGAGGCAAAGAATGTTTTACGTCATTTTACGTCATTGTCAATAAAAACAGCGGAGCGGAAGCTGTGGACAAGTTAGTATTGTGAGGCAAAGAATGTTTTACGTCATTTTACGTCATTGTCAATAAAAACAGCGGAGCGGAAGCTGTGGACAAGTTAGTATTGTGAGGCAAAGAATGTTTTACGTCATTTTACGTCATTGTCAATAAAAACAGCGGAGCGGATGCTGTGGACAAGTTAGTATTGTGAGGCAAAGAATGTTTTACGTCATTTTACGTCATTGTCAATAAAAACAGCGGAGCGGATGCTGTGGACAAGTTAGTATTGTGAGGCAAAGAATGTTTTACGTCATTTTACGTCATTGTCAATAAAAACAGCGGAGCGGATGCTGTGGACAAGTTAGTATTGTGAGGCAAAGAATGTTTTACGTCATTTTACGTCATTGTCAATAAAAACAGCGGAGCGGATGCTGTGGACAAGTTAGTATTGTGAGGCAAAGAATGTTTTACGTCATTTTACGTCATTGTCAATAAAAACAGCGGAGCGGATGCTGTGGACAAGTTAGTATTGTGAGGCAAAGAATGTTTTACGTCATTTTACGTCATTGTCAATAAAAACAGCGGAGCGGATGCTGTGGACAAGAGCAGTATGGCAGGGCACAACTGGAAGGGATTTCTGTTACTACAGTACAAATTCCGTTTGGCACATACTGTATTTGCTCGTAAGACGGCCGGCAGTACAGCTCCTCGGGTGATCATCCCTAACTGGGCTTCTATTAGGAATATCTAATGCTCCATCTCTGACAAAATTATTGGCCGGGAGCCAGAGGGGAGATGGTTGGAGGGGGGGGGGCGAAGTGGGCCTGTGATATGCCATATGCTATGATTAAAAAATATCCCCCCCCCCCCCCCAAATATTAGTTATATACTATTTCGTAATTTTAGTTTTTTTTTTGTTTTGTTGTTGTTTAATGTGAAGAAAAAAACCCTGGAGATCTTTAAGTATGTAGATGAGGTATAACAAATGCACACTTTAACATTTCTTTAAATGCCTTGTGGCCTTTACCAAGCTGTTTCGCAGTTGCAATTCATTCAAACTCCTTATCATAATACTACAGCCGCTAAATGTTTAATGTAGAATTTCTCTGTTGCGCAAACAATGGAGTTGGACAAAACAAGAGCAAGAGCTACGGACGCGATTTGATTGGAAGTCGACAGATACAGATTCAAGACAATGAAAATGCATATTAGACGTAGGCCCACACTGGTCGGTATTGATCAGAGGACCAGTTTGGTGGTGAATTCACGACAGTGAGTTTCAGCAGAGAGTATGTATTTATAGAGAGATCTCACTTCCGCCAATCGCAAAACTAGGTCACTGCGGCAAACAAGAATTGAAAGAGCCCGCATTCACCAAAGATAGTGTGCATATCTGTTTACTGTGCTTTGTTCACATTTTTGAGCTGATGGAAACTATTTACAACCGTTTGTAAGCTCTGACGCCCCTTGGGAAATGCACAAACGGAGATTGTTTACCTCAGCGACCTACTTTCCGCTCCATGCTGACAGTGGTTTCGCGGAGCCTCCCGTGTCTGGCAGTACAAATCAACCAATAGTGAAACCTCTCTAATTACATACATACTCTCTGGCTTCAGCGAGACACTGGCCAATTGGTCTTTTTTCTCATTGAAACGCAATGTCGTGACGTCATTATCTAACTAGTTGGCAGATCAAAATTTGCCGGTGACCAATTTTTAGCCAATTTCTGGAAAAATTATCGTGACCATGTCGCTGACCAACAGATTATTTGGCCAGTTTGTCAAACCTAAATCCTAACTGTCCAAAAGGTTTGGCTGCGCTAACAAATCCTGGTTATGTTTTAAAAGTTCGTATTTGTTTCTTTCTTTATTTATTCAGCCAGTTAGTTAATCAGTTTGTCAGTCAGTGAGTTAATTAGTTAATTAGTTAGCTAGTTAATTAGTTAGCTCGTTCGTTTAAATCAGCCAGTCAGTCAGTCAGTCGTTTAGTTTGTCAGTCAGTCAGTCAGTCAGTCAATCATTTAGTTTGTCAGTCAGTCAGTCAGTTAGTTAGCTCGTTCGTTTGTTCATTAATAAGTTAGCCCGTTAGTTAGGTAGGTAGGTAGGTACGTACGTAGGTAGGTAAACAGGTTGTTTTATATTCAGTTAGTTATTGCATTTATTTATTTCTATATGTATTTATTTATCCCTTTACATATTTATCTGTTTTATTTATTTCATTTTATTTTGTATTTACATATTATTTTGTTTTATGTACTTTTTATTTCTTCATTTACTTTTTATTTATTTATTTATCCAGTAAGGAATTGAGGTCTTTGTTTACGGAGGTTCGCTGCCCTTGGCATTTATGCCTCCTATTTCTTGTTTGCTTTTCCTTTTGTTCCCGTCGTTGATCCCATCTTCTCTTTCTTTCTTTCTTTCTTTCTTAGCCCTCAAAAGGGCACTTATTAGTATCACATTTATTTATCTAGTTATGTTCATTTTATAGAGCTTCTGCTGAGGATTCAAACCTCCTATTGACTACAGATTTTAATCCAGGGTATCATATCTCACTGTGTGAACATTGCGAGACTGTATGTGCCCGGATGTGTTGAAGGTTCCACATGGCTGGCTCTTCAAGCATCGTCTAGGGAACTCACAAACGTGGGTGAGCTTGTGTGTGTATGTGTGTGTGTGTTAAATCAATGTTTATGTGTGTGTGTGTGGGTGGGTGTCATTGATCTGAAGCAAGTAACACCCCCGCCAACTCGATCGATCATCAAGCTAATCGATGGCTATTTGAATATTCATGGGCATATCTAGACATCCAATCTTACTCACTTTCATCATGTTGATTCTCTCTCAACGCGAGCTCTCTCCTTATCCTGACCTTTGTCAGATGTGTGAGTATGTGTGTGTGTGAGAGAGAGAGAGAGAGAGGGGGAGAGAGAGGGAGGGGTGGGGGAAGAGAGAGTGCGGGCGATAGATAGATAGATAGATAGATAGATAGATAGATAGATAGATAGATAGATAGATAGATAGATAGATAGATAGATAGATAGATAGATAGATAGATAGATAGACAGACAGACAGACAGACAGATAGATAGACAGATAGATAGATAGATAGATAGATAGATCTATAGATAGATAGATAGATAGATAGATAGATAGATAGATAGATAGATAGATAGATAGATAGATAGATAGATAGATAGATAGATAGATAGATAGATAGATAGATAGATAGAGAGAGAAGGGGAATTGAGAGAGAGAAGGGGAATTGAGAGAGAGAAAGAGAAAGAGAGAAACAGCGTCAAGGTTTACGACTATGTTGATCCTGAACACGCCATTCCTCACCTGAAGGATATGAAAGACTGCATATCTCCATCCACATGTTTGTGTGCTTCTAAGTGCGTTTTTATGAACATGCTGGCATTATTGATTTTGAACAAGCCATAAACAGTTTTGTGCTCCAGTTGATCTCTGTGTAACAGAAGTATGTATTCTGTGTGTGTGCTCATGCGTGTCTGCTGTCTGAGTGGTGGTGCTGAGTCGCGCAACCAAAGAGCTGACTGTGCAAATTTCAATATAAGGTGTGTTTCCATAGATCTCTACATATTTCATAACTCACACTATATTATGTTGTTGTTTTTTGTGTGTGTTAACGTGGATTCCATTACTGTTCGTAGTTACACAATCGCATTACAATACGAATGAGACAACTCCAGTCTGGTTTGCTGATATCTATCTATCTATCTATCTATCTATCTATCTATCTATCTATCTATCTATCTATCTATCTATCTATCTATCTATCTATCTATCTATCTATCTATCTATCTATCTATCTATCCATCTATCTATCTATCTATCTATCTATCTATCCATCTATCTATCTATCCATCTATCTATCTATCCATCTATCTATCTATCTATCTATCTATCTATCTATCTATCTATCTATCTATCTATCTATCTATCTATCTATCTATCTATCTATCTATCTATCTATCTATCTATCTATCTATCTATCTATCTAGTGTTTGGATGCATTTCCTGTAACAGTATACTGAAGACGATAACTAGAAAGAGGTGCATAGACATTGCCGGTTATTATACTTTGTTACTGGTGAAATCACACCGTAATGTCGTCAACTTTCTCTGTTATTTCTATAGATATAGAAGCAAGTACATTATTCAAATGTCAGAAAAAGTCTGACTTAGACCCGAATCAGACAGCGTAAGGAGTAAATTTGATATAGCTGCAATAGGCTATGTTAAGCAGTCTATTGGGCCTTCCATAAAGTTAATACAGGGCAGATTTCGACTATGTTTTACTCCCCTATTCCACCCGCTTTTCATAATTATTATGCTTGGCCGTAATCCTCCGTGCCCCCCCCCCCCTTCCCCCCTCCCAGTGTGATAAGGCTTTGAGGTCTGAAAACTTATTTGACATTTGGAAGAATTTGACTGTTTCATTAGACATGAATTTTATCGTATACTGCAACAACCTAATCTGGTGCAAAATTACCAAGACTGAAAAGCAGTATGTACTCTCTCCAAAAATCCCCCCCCCCCCCAGATGTACACTTTTCATACATTTGAACCCCCCCCCCCTTCTCCCCAACTAACGGAGTGCACGCGTTTTATAGACGGTCTGTAGTGAAAAAAAAAGAGACTAAAGAAGACATCAAACTCTATCAGAGCACAGATCTTCCCCCCCATAAGCCGCCTGAATCGCTCAATTGATCACACGGCCTGGCTTATCGTGCTTTCTCCTCATGCTGTCTGATCTGTGCCTAAGACTTCTTCGATCCGCTAAGTCTATAGATGCGTGTACACGTGACGAAGAGAGCGAATGGCAGCACAAGTGCGTGATAGGAGAGAAAATACCGGCATTCTCCACCAGCTCTCGACAAGGTCGACATGATCAAATATTAAAGTCATTCCTCTGGTTACAGCGAGTTGATTAACCTTATTCCCTGCATTAACCACCTTCATTTCCCCGAGCTCCAACACTGCACTACATTCAATCACTCAAATCCTAATTATGAGCGCGTGTGAACATTATCATGGAAGAATGTTGGACGCTTCATCATAGAAAAGTCAAAAGCTGTGAAAGAATGTGCGTGTGGTAACAAAATCTCCGAGAAGTGAGCTTGTGATCAGGGAAGGAATGCACTCTAATGCGCTTGATAAATGCCGCACCGCAGTATAATTTTCATAAAAAAAGGGGAAAAAATGCTGGTTGGAGTATTAACACACTTTTAGTTCTCGTTTGTTCCAGCTCTACATTTTTGCGTAACTGAGAACTTCGACGTTAAATGTTTGCTGCTTTAGTATTATGATAAGGAGTTAGAATAAATCGCAACTGTGAAACAACTTGCTAAGTATCACAACGCATTTTAAAAAAGTGTCAAAGTGTGCATTTGTTATACCTTTTCTACATACTAAAACATTTCCAGTTTTTCAGAAAATGGAGATATAACAAACAAGAACTTAGGTTGTGTAAATGCTGTAATTTTGACTTTTTGTTTCCCTTCAACACTACACAGTCTGACATAGTTCCAAACATTGTTAAATTACTCTGTCATCAAACTAGTTTCTTTTGTATTGACCGATTGAGTTTATTCAAGTTTCAAGTACCGGTACTCTTGTTATATATTTTTTAAAAATAGTGGCGAGCGTAAATCATTGGTGCAATTTTAGCCTTTTTTTTTTTTTTTTGCTTTACGATACAGAATAATTTAATGACAGTTTCAAAAATTGTAAAATTCTTAACTATCCACAAATCTAGCCCAATCTCATTGATATTGACCGATTGCATTAATTCAAGTTTCAGGTATTTTTACATAAAAAGTTGTAAATAGGTTACAACACAATGATCTTTGTTTAGGCTCCCTGTACTAAGCTTACCGTACCGGAAAGATATTAATAAGCGTTCAGTCCCGTGTGCGCAAGTTTCTTACTAGAAATGAGTGCGCAGTACTCTGGTGCTCATGAAATCTGTAGTAAGACTGTGGAATATGGGATGCTTTCTAGACCAAAATGAGAGAGAGAGAGAGAAGTGTGAATTCACAGATTTATCCCGGATAATGCAGAGTACACCATCTAGTTTTTTTTTTTTTAAAAAAAGCTATTGTGGCGTTAGAATTTTTTTCTTAATTTTCTATTTTTTGCACAGAATGAGAAATTAAAATGATCTTATTTTTTTTCTTTTTTGCTCCCGTTGATAACCTGATCAATCTATTCTGTTTATTCTGGCTATTTATCTATCTATCTATCTATCTATCTATCTATCTATCTATCTATCTATCTATCTATCTATCTATCTATCTATCTATCTATCTATCTATCTATCTATCTATCTATCTATCTATCTATCTATCTATCTATCTATCTATCTATCTATCTATCTATCTATCTATCTATCTATCTATCTATCTATCCATCTATCCATCCATCCATCCATCCATCTATCTATCTATCTATCTATCTATCTATCTATCTATCTATCTATCTATCTATCTATCTATCTATCTATCTATCTATCTATCTATCTATCTATCTTTCCGTCCGTCCACCCGCCTGCCTGTCTGTCTGGCTATACTATTTTGCCACCCACTGAATAATCGAAATGAGTAAAATCGTACAATGGACCTGGCTGAGATGTTATAACAACCATAAAAGAGAGTAATTATGAAACTATTCAATAGTCATCTTTCTGACAATCAGTTTGCCCCAGTAAGAATTCAAAACTCTACCGTTTCTAGCATAATAACATGGACCCGGCGTGGAGATTTTTAGACAGAGAGTGTGATGTTTGATTGATTGATCAAGGCAATGTGTGACTTGAACCTAAATCGTACAGTCTAGACTGTGCATGTCGATAGCTTTGTCTCAGGAGTTAAACAAGGTATCCCCGATGAAGCAAAATCTCCTCTCTCTCTCTTTCTCTCTCTCTCTCTCTCTCTCTCTCTCTCTCTCTCTTACTTTCTCTCTCTCTCTCTCCATATACTTACAAATAATATCCTTTCATGAAGTACAAAACATAAGGAAGATGTTATCAATTGCTCAGTAGATATTTCCGATAGAGGACAACAAAATACTAAAAACCCTAAATGTGTGTGTGTAACTGATAATGCCTCAATCGATTAGAACACAGCCACAGGATTCATGTCCTAATTTATCTTTCAGAGAAATGCAATCGTCGGTGATAAATTGACGTGACTGGTGAGGAAAGTAAGCGATTAATTATTTGATTTCTAAGGAAAGTGAATTGGGCGTGAAGACCTGAACAAGATTTACTGTGTTTTCCTCCAAATTGTGAGAGATGGAGGGTCCTCTGATTGACATGTGGGGTGTCATGAAATTGAGATAGGGTGGAACAAATAATAGTGTTAAGCTGCGTTTCATGTGTAAGGAAGCGGAAATGGAAAAAATCCACCGAGTAGCGAAAAGACAGTGTTTCACGTGTACAGAAAAGGCGTTCCCGTGCACATGAAATATTATAAAAACCACAGAAAAACTGTGGGGCCGCAGCAGGGCAACAAGTAATGTCAAAGACGGGCAAAAAGAAAAAGTTGCATAATATAGCGAAACCCCGCGTGACAAATAAAACCCAAACTATACAAGGCAAACTAAAGAGAAGACAGAAAATACACAAATTTTCGGCGTTCGCCGTGATCAAGTGAAAAAAAAACAGAAAACAATCGAACAATAATAGATTTCAACAGGAAATGTCTAGAATAGAAGCGGAACAAGATAATTAATTATGTTACTTATCTGTTATGTTACTTATCTGTTATGTTACTTATCTGTTATGTTACTTATCTGCCAGTTCTTTTTTTTTTTCACTTCATAAATGCGAAAGCCGAATAATTTGTGTATTTTCTGCCTTCTCTTTACTTTGCTTTGTATCGTTTGGGTTTTTATTTCTCTCACAGGGTTTCGCTACATACAACTTTTTCCTTTTGCCCGATTTTGACTGCACATGAAACGTTGGTTTTTACCGTTTCCGTTTCCAATTAGGTACACATGAAAATCCAGCTTTAGCGCCTAGCCACAGTCATTGCAGTGAGCCAAGTCTGCTTTGGATCGATTTTGTCTCAGACTTGAACTTTCTTAGAATGAGCTGGTGAGGCAGACTTAGTCCAGTCTCACTTGCGGGCAGGGTCCTATTAAACTCCATGGTCCCCATCGCAATCATAGTTCTTGTTTCTTCTGTCTCGGTCTCTAAAAACTGGAGATCTTTTAGAATGTAAAAGAGCTATAACAATTGCACACTTTGACACTTGTTTAAACTGCGCCGTGGCACTTATCAAGCCGTTTCACATCTCAGATTTTCTCTAAAATCGTATCATAATACTAAAGCTGCAAAGGCTTAGCGTCAAAATTTTTATCTTATCTATTATAAAAAAAAAATAGTGGTGGGAGTAATTCATTGTGGTGCAATTTTGCCCCTTTTTTTGCTCGACTCTACAGCCTAAATGACAGTTTAAGAAATTATAAAATTAATTTTCTTAAGTGTCAACTAATCCAGTCCAATCGCTTTTGTATCGACCGATTGTATTGATTCAAGTTTAAGGTACGTTTAAATAAAAAGTTGTAAAAATGTAAAATACAATGATCTTTGTTTTGGCTTCCAGTAGGAAGTCCACCGCACCGGCAACGATGTATTAATACGCGTTCAGTTCATTGCGCGCAGTTTCCCTACCAGAAAGGATTGCTCTGGTGCGCATGAAATTCTGTAGTAAGACTGTAGACTATGGAAAACTTTCTAGATCAAAAAGTGAGAGAGATGGTAAGGTGGGTTCACAGGTTTATCCCGGATAATGCCGGGAACTTCATCTAGTTATTAAAAAAAAAAATAGCGGTGGGAGTAATTCATTTTGACCCTTTCTTTGCTCAACGCTAGAGCCTAAATGATAGTTTGAACAATTATAAAGGTAATTTTCCTAAGTGTCAACGAATCCAGTCCAATCGCTTTTGTATCGACCGATTATGTTGATTCAAGTTTCAGATATTTTAAAATTAAAAGTCGTAAAAAGGCAAAATCAATGATCTTTGTCTTGGCTCCCTGTGGTACGCCCACCGCACCGGAAACGATATATTAAAATACGTCCAATTCGGTGCGCGCAATTTCCCTACCAGATATGAGTGCGTAATGCTCTGGTGCACGTGAAATCTGTAGTAAGACTGTAAAATATGGGATGCTTTCTAGGCCAAAAAAAGACAGAGAGAGAGAGAGAGATGGAACGGTGGGTTCACAGGTTTATCCCGGATAATGCCGGGAACTTCATCTAGTTTGTGCAAAAAAGTGGAGTTGGACCAAACAAAGAACTAAAGTCTTAATCTTGCACAAAAACACACTAGAACGGAGACAATACAGACTTGAATCATCGCGCCATCAATCGTAGAAGTAACTATCAAGCCAAGTCTGTTTTCCGTCGGTTTTGAATCAGACTTGAACTTCTTTCGCATCAACTAGCAAGACAAATTTATTTCAGTCCCACTTGTGCAATTGTGCCTTTTAAAACTCATTGGTCTCAAACTAAAAGCTTCTTAAAACAAACTTGACCCACTGAGCTTATCGCCCTAAAATACGCTCGTATAATGGTAACTTATTCTTTGGGTCGACGTCAAAGTTGTTAGTTTTCGATCACAAAATTGGTGGTGACTGGACCGGACAGCAGACTTGTTTGACTGAGAACCAAGTTCTCTGATTTTCCATGCAATATCACAATAATAATGGAGTGTGCATGAGAAAACCCACAATAAGTCGGCAGAGCTGATTTTGAGAAAAACGGCTTTGAAGTGAAAATATGGGTCCGACACAAACTTCCAACTTGGCTGTTGTTTAGGGGACCGTGGCATGTTACAGGGTAAACTGTAGACGAGCAGTGAACACTACTCACTATGGTCTCTATAACGGCTTAGTTATTAGACTACGGTCTCCTAACAGCAATCACTCCAATATTACTTGGTCAATTGGCTATTGCCACTTATAGGATTAAATGCCGTTTTCTCAAAATCTTGTTTTAGGGGGGTCACTGACTTCAATTTATCAGAAATGTCTTGTCTTTTATTACATGTACAGAACTCAAAATGTCATGTTGCCGACTTATTGTGGGTTTTCTCATGCACACTCACATTTTATGAAACTATTCCTACTACTCATTGTTAAAAAAGAACAAAAACTAATTGTGACAGTAGTACATGTGACAGTAGTACATGTGACAGTAGTACATGTGACAGTAGTACATGTGACAGTAGTACATGTGATAGTAGTACATGTGATACAATGATATTTAACTGGAAACATAAAGCAAGAACTTAGACATGGCGGAAAAGAAAACAAAGACATTATAGATTACAGTGGATCAGTTCATTCGCCTGTAAAAATTCTCTCTCTCTCTCTCTCTCTCTCTCTCTCTCTCTCTCTCTCTCTCTCTCTCTCTCTCTCTCTCTGCCTTCTCCTTCCCACTTTTAAACATTTTTTAATATATTTTTTTCTGTCTCTTCTTCAGGTTCCGACTTTTCTCTCAATTTAAAACTCTTCCACTTCTTCGTCCTCACTTCTTGATTTACCACATCTTTTCTTTGCATACTTGACTTTTCTCACCATTTTATCACCTGTCTTTCAGCTTCACCTGTTCCTGCTCCTACGATCACCCACATCCTGTAGAATTCGTTCATTCTTAGCGTCACTCGTCACCAGCTTGCTACGACACCTTCTTGTCCACTGCACAGGGAAATGGCTGTCTACAATGACATCATCGAACGTTTAAATATCACTCATCCACGGGAGAAAATCTGTGCTCATCTCAAACTTCCTTGCGTAGCCCGTTTGTTGTTAGAGAAACAAGATCCGCAAATCTAACGTACTTTGACAAAACGCTTTTTCTTCGAAAACAAAATGCCGAGAAAACTGCGATTTAGTTTTGCGATCTACTACCCCCCCCCCCCCTCGAAAAAAAAAAAACCAAAAAAATTGTTAAACGAATTACACTTTTTGTTTCTTTCAATTTATTGAATGAGTTATACTTTCTTTTTTATGTTCGGCAATAAAATGAATAATATGTTTCTAATATCTTGCAAAGTTTTGTTGATGTGAGTGTGAAAATGTGATTTATCAGCGAAAAGGCGTTTTGTCAAAGCATTTTGCTTCATTTTGATCCCCTCTTTAATTTGTATCTATTATTAGTATTATTATATTTTGTTGTTGCTGTTGTTATCACTCGCTGTCATCTTCACTTCTCTTCTCACAGACCCCCACCACCCAGTCCCCACCCCTTAGTTAAAGTCTACGTAATTTGAAAAGCACCCCAAAATAGTCTCAGGAAACAGGTGATAAAAGATCGCCGGACGTCGGAAGAGGCCAAGTCGAGGGTTTTTAAAGATCTCAGTTTCAGCGATGTGCCTGCTACTTCTGTACACTGACAGAATGATTGTGCTGACGTACAGATGGAAGCCAACCCAACAGTGGGGGGTATCTAAGAATAGAATTTTAATGGTGCTTTTCTTCTTTGTCAGATAAACGAAAATTAAAAGAGAGAGAAAAAAAATGAAGAAAAATGGAATTTGCCAGGGAGAGACAGACAGAGAGACTGAGAGACTGACAGAAGGACAGACAGGCGGACAAGCAAACAGATAAACAGACAGACAAACAGATGACAGGCAGACGTAAATAACCGAACTAAACAAAAATGATTATTCAAAATCCAAAAGCTAAATTCACACTTACACGCAAAAAGAAACATGTAAAATGCTAGAAAAAAAAAAGGGAAAGACTATGAACAGAAAATGAAAAATTATAAAACGTCACAGAGAATAGAGCGAAGAAGATAAGGAAGAAAATAAATGACTTTAAACTTAAGAAACGCCAAATGTTTGTGCAGAAAATGTATTAAATTTGACGAAAAAGTAAATGCGAACCCTGAGGGAAAAAGGGTTAATTTCCAACAGAGACTTCGGAATTCTCTATCATGTAGTGCAATCAGGAGGCATTTAAGCCGTGCTTGTGTTCAGCGCTGTGCAAATCGACAACATCTTCAAGCCCACCCTGCTGAGTTTTTCATAGGAAGTGATTCTTTTTATAGGCTACTGACTGAGGCAACATGGTGGTGTTACATGGGCGGAAATTGAGAGGGTGGGGGGGGGGGCGTGGGAAGATGTGGCACTTGGTAGGAGACTGAATAGTTCGAAAGGGTTTATTTTTAGACTTGTTCGTGTGAGTAAGTATTGATGTGTGTGTATATATGTGTTTACATGTGTATGCTTGCACATAACAGTCAAGTGCTGTGCGTGTTTGTGTGTATGTATTATATTTAGTGTATGTCTGTCAGTTTGCATGTGCGTGTGTGCATTTTAGTGTATGGGTGTGTGTCTTCATATCTGCCTGTATTAATCATGTGTGCATGCATTGTGTATAGTGAGTGCATGTATGAAGATGTACATGTAAGCTTTTTGGGTGTGTTGTACGTGTGTAATTACACTAGTACACTTGTATGTTTGTATCTATGCATGTTTATTTAAGCATGTATACGTTATAACTCTGTATTCAAATAAGGCAGGTTTCGCGCTTGTGGTCTGTATAATTTATATTATTCCCAAAAAAATGTTGGGAAACAATGTAGAGCCAGTCATGGAATGTTATTTGCCTGTTGAAAGGGAGACATTTGGGGATCTTAAAAAAACGATAATTATTTGAGTTTGAGACTCACATATCAGTCATAATACTGTCCCAAAGTTATCTGCCCTAAGGAATTTAGAATGTATGGAATGAGTGCAAAACCCTCTGGTAACATACATAAATGCAACAGCAACACATAACCACTACAGGGCGGGCATTACAAAAGGCAAAACATAACGGGGACACGTTTGTCTAGAGGCTAGGTGTCCGCCCCTCGTTCTGAAGGTACCGGGTTCGATCCCCGGCCGGTGTGTGCATGTTGCATTTTTTTGGTGGGGGGGGGGGGGGAGGGGGTTCCTGTCCCTGGCCCTATTTTAGTAGAATCGAGCACTTAGGCTTCTCAGATAAGGACGAAAAACTCGGAGGGCCCGTCTGCACTTGCGATCTTTAAAGATACCTCGACAGTTGAAACTCGAGAACAGGAGGCCGAATAAGGCCGCTACCCGGGCAAAATTCTAAAAGACAAACTAATCCCTGACCACAAAACCACACAGAAACAACAACAAGAAAAATCAAAACAAGAAAAGTCAGTTATAAATGCCAAGGGTAGAAAAAAAGACTGAAATACAAGAGAAAAAAAGACTGAAATACAAGAGAAAAAAAGACTGAAATACTAGAGAGAAAAAGACTGAAATACTAGAGAGAAAAAGACTGAAATACTAGAGAGAAAAAGACTGAAATACTAGAGAGAAAAAGACTGAAATACTAGAGAGAAAAAGACTGAAATACTAGAGAGAAAAAGACTGAAATACTAGAGAGAAAAAGACTGAAATACTAGAGAGAAAAAGACTGAAATACAAGAGAAAAAAAGACTGAAATACTAGAGAGAAAAAGACTGAAATACTAGAGAGAAAAAGACTGAAATACTAGAGAGAAAAAGACTGAAATACAAGAGAGAAAAAGACTGAAATACTAGAGAGAAAAAGACTGAAATACAAGAGAGAAAAAGACTGAAATACAAGAGAGAAAAAGACTGAAATACAAGAGAGAAAAAGACTGAAATACAAGAGAGAAAAAGACTGAAATACTAGAGAGAAAAAGACTGAAATACAAGAGAGAAAAAGACTGAAATACTAGAGAGAAAAAGACTGAAATACTAGAGAGAAAAAGACTGAAATACAAGAGAGAAAAAGACTGAAATACTAGAGAGAAAAAGACTGAAATACTAGAGAGAAAAAGACTGAAATACTAGAGAGAAAAAGACTGAAATACAAGAGAGAAAAAGACTGAAATACAAGAGAGAAAAAGACTGAAATACAAGAGAGAAACAGACTGAAATACAAGAGAGAAAAAGACTGAAATACAAGAGAGAAAAAGACTGAAATACAAGAGAGAAAAAGACTGAAATACAAGAGAAAAAAAGACTGAAATACAAGAGAGAAAAAGACTGAAATACTAGAGAGAAAAAGACTGAAATACAAGAGAGAAAAAGACTGAAATACTAGAGAGAAAAAGACTGAAATACTAGAGAGAAAAAGACGAGAGCAGACAAAGACAGAAGAAACACTGTGCAATTTAATTGTAGAAAACGTAGGAGAGCAGACAAAGACAGAAGAAACACTGTGCAATTTAATTGTAGAAAACGTAGGAGAGCAGACAAAGACAGAAGAAACACTGTGCAATTTAATTGTAGAAAACGTAGGAGAGCAGACAAAGACAGAAGAAACACTGTGCAATTTAATTGTAGAAAACGTAGGAGAGCAGACAAAGACAGAAGAAACACTGTGCAATTTAATTGTAGAAAACGTAGGAGAGCAGGGGACGGGGTTTGAAGAGTTTGAAGAACATTAGCAACTGTAACGACTACAACAACAGCGTGGGAACAACACTCAAAGACAAAAGGAACCGTAACTGTGCAGATATTGAAATAATCTTCATCTCCCTTGCTGAATAAGAACACAATAAAACAAAGCTATTAATATCAGCCTAATAAAAAACGCTCACCAAGATGTGGAACATTCTGGCGTTATCATGTTCTGGTAACATGCACATTAATGCTGTGTTAATTATCACGGGAAGGGTTAATGCTAAATGATGATCAATAGTGCCTGATACCGCTCAGCGGCAGGCCAGTGTTTGGGCAATCAAAATCTTTTTCTATTCAAGGGCCTCAGAGATTT
This sequence comes from Onchidella celtica, assembly GCA_963931925.1. Taxonomy (NCBI): domain Eukaryota; kingdom Metazoa; phylum Mollusca; class Gastropoda; order Systellommatophora; family Onchidiidae; genus Onchidella; species Onchidella celtica. The sequence goes on along the minus strand of OZ007579.1, from coordinate 8,769,675 downwards.
GGAATTCTCTGCCTCTGTCTTTGAGAGAGACTGAAAATTTTATGACTTTTAAACATCGGCTAAAGCGTCCTCTTTTTACACTCTGTTTTTTTTCTTATGAGTATGTCTGAGTATTGTGTGTGTGTGATTTATTTGATTTGATACAAATGTTGTCAATCGCTTAGAGCCTGGTTGTTAAGAAGAAGCGCTGTATAAAATGCTATGTACTATTATTACTAGTCCTCCACGGCAGTGATTCTCAGAGTTCTAAGCCACAGTCCTCCCCTTGCCATGCCAGGTTTCCACAGTTCTTCCCAGTTTTCAATTTTCATCTGATAATTTTTTCACCGTCATACATTCACGATGATAATTATGAAACACATTATGAAACCAATTTCCTTCTTAACGTAATGTAATCAAAAGGAAACAGGAAATGCTTATTTCAATAGATCATAATACACAATGAAAGGAATATATTTTTCCCTCTTAATTGTTGATTAAAATTCCTTTCATGGCAGCCAAATGCCCTCTGTTTGAGAACCACTGCTCTATGGCCTAGCTATGTCCTGAAATAGACTATTATTGTGGGGTCTATGAAGATAATCATATCATGATGTTACGAACGATAAAGTTCTGCGCAGATATGCATGGTTGGATGAAATTTATTTTGGAAGGAAAACGTCTGTGCAATATTCATGTACTTTAAAGTGAGAGATGTAACAATAACTATTATAATAGATATTTTTTTAAAAATGCCTTGTACCGGCAGCCGTACAGAAAGGCAATGGCAATAAATTAGTGAGGAATGTTATCACAAGAACCATTGATTGTGTAATATCACCCGTCGAACCCCCGGCGTAAAGAGAGAGAGAGAGAGAGAAAGAAGAGGGGGGGGGTGGGGGTGAGTAAAATGCTTGTTCAGAGAAGGAGCAGAAAGAAGAAAAGAAAAGAAAGAAAGAGATTGGGGGGTGGGGTGGGGGGGGGGGAGAAAAATATGAATAGCTCAGCTTCAATGGTTCAAATAAATAAATCCAGTTCAATGTCAGAACAATAAGAAACCAAGGGATATAGTAGCCAGTCTCTCACGTCAATGGGCCATCCATAGTAAGTGAGCTCGACTTGGGCGATTTGACACCCCCCACAACCCCCCCCCCCCTCAAATCCTTACCTTAATGCACGCTTTTCATACGCTTTACTTGAAGCCCCCCCCCCTTTCCCGAAACTCCTTGTACCATCTGAATGGTGAATGTCTGCGACGAGGCCTGGATGTATTACCTTTCCCGTTACGTTGCTAAGAACAATGTATAGGGTACGTCGAGGTGTCTATGGATACCATGCTCTCAAAGAACAATATATTACTTGTTACCACACCCCCATTAAAAATCTGCTGCCTGTCAGGACCCAGAACCTGCGAACAGGATTAAGTAGTGTGTTTGCAAGGGCTGTTTGACTATTTCATTAGCACCATTATGTTTGAGTTACTCTTTCCCCTCATTTCATTGTATTTTCAATGCATTTTCTTCTTCCTTTTCACTTCCACGCTTCATGGTACTTATTTTTTACTTCAATGCCACAAATGAAAAGTGTAATCTACCCTCCACGGAACCTCTCATTTCCACCCCACCCCCACCCCATTACGCTTTCCATTCGCTGGCGGCACCCCTCCACCTTCTCCCACCCCGTTATCACCAACCACCCCACCACCTTCTCCCACCCCCTTATCACCAACCACCCCTCCACCTTCTCCCACCCCCTTATCACCAACCACCCCTCCACCTTCTCCCACCCCCTTATCACCAACCACCCCTCCACCTTCTCCCACCCCCTTATCACCAACCACCCCTCCACCTTCTCCCACCCCCTTATCACCAACCACCCCTCCACCTTCTCCCACGCCCTTATCACCAACCACCCCTCCACCTTCTCCCACCCCCTTATCACCAACCACCCCTCCCCCTTCTCCCACGCCCTTATCACCAACCACCCCTCCACCTTCTCCCACGCCCTTATCACCAACCACCCCTCCACCTTCTCCCACCCCCTTATCACCAACCACCCCTCCACCTTCTCCCACCCCCTTATCACCAACCACCCCTCCACCTTCTCCCACCCCCTTATCACCAACCACCCCTCCACCTTCTCCCACCCGCTCCTTCACCGAACCCCTCCGTATGTAGCTACATCAAAGATGACCCCAAAGCGCAATCGCGGTGCGCAGGACAGTACTGGCTGAATTCTTCCAGCACTGATAAATTATGCCCCAGCTGACTCTAATCCAACCCTCTCACCAGTTCAAGTTTAAACTACCTCTTTCGATAATTACCCTCAGCACGATTTAATGATGATGATGTTGATGAAGATGAAAGAACAAAGTTTATTTCATCTCACCTTCAGTTCTAACAGTTGTCAATTTTCCTAGTGCTGGAGGTAATTTCTACCCTTTATTAAATAATGAAGCCGGTGCTGAGGAATGATGTTTACAAAATATCCTAGGAGGGATGGACACACAGACAGACGCAGTCTGAAACACACACACATACACAAAACAGAAGAGGAATTCACATGCCAAGGAAAAAGAGAAACAAAATCACGTCGACGTCAGTCAATGAACTTTCACATTAATCTAAAGATGATGTCGTTGTTGTTGTTTTTGTTGTTGCTGTTGTCGTTTGTATTTGTCTTGTTTTGTTGTATTGCCCTGCGTCCAGGGATGAACCTGCTTCATACCTCCCTCTTTTTCACCTTCCTTTCTCAATCCCACATCTCCTGTCCTCCTGAACACCCTCCCCCCCACCCCTCCGCGCCCTGTCTCTTCTCTATATTCTCCCTTCCTCCCCGTTCTCCCCTCTCCTCCCCCCCCCCCTCCGCGCCCTGTCTCTTCTCTATATTCTCCCTTCCTCCCCGTTCTCCCCTCTCCTCCCCCCCCCCTCCGCGCCCTGTCTCTTCTCTATATTCTCCCTTCCTCCCCGTTCTCCCCTCTCCTCCCCCCACCCTCCGCGCCCTGTCTCTTCTCTATATTCTCCCTTCCTCCCCGTTCTCCCCTCTCCTCCCATCTCCCGCTCCTCCTCCATCTCCCTCCCTTTTTCCCCTCCACTCCCCTTCCTACCTTTCCTGATTTGAACTGACAGCAAGGACAGATAGACAGAACGTACAGAGCAAGACTTCTAGTAGTATCTTTTATTGCTATTTTTTCTTGACGGCTTTTTACTTTGCAAAACAGTGACATAAATCAGTTGTGAACGAAAAGTAAACAATCTGTGTATGTATGTATGCGTGAGAGAGAGGGTGGGGGGGGGGGAGAGAGGGGGAGGGAGGAAGAGTGGGGGAGAGAAAGAGGAAAGAAGGCAGAGAGAGAGCAGGGAAAGAGAGAGAGAGAGCGGGAGGAGGGGAGGAAGAGTGGGGGAGAGAAAGAGGAAAGGAGGGAGAGAGAGAGCGGGAGAGAGAGAGAGGAAGAGTGGCGGAGAGAAAGAGGAAAGGAAGGAGAGAGAGAGAGGGGAAAAAGAAAGGGGAAGGAGAGAGGGGGAGAACAGAGATGGAGGGAGGGAGAGGGAAAGAAAGACAGAGGCGGAGACAGAGAAAGAGGGAAGAGAGAGAGAGAGACAGAGAGAGAGAGAGAGAGAGAGAGAGAGAGAGAGAGAGAGAGACAGTGGGAGAAATGAATGATGGAAATGCGTGCAAAAACAATTATTACGATCCCGCATTTCCCGTCAATACGCACCTGCATAAATGTCTGGTTTGTAGGCTCATTTTTACTGCGCTGTTTCATCATAAATGTAACAAAAACCTCTGACTTAATTACATAACCGGCCGGAAATGAATCAGAAACATTTGTGACGAGGAAAAAAAAAAAGGTTTGACACACGATAAGATTTTAAGTAGGAAAAAGAAAATGCAACGTTGAGTATTGAAATCTACATCCCACAATCTAGAAACTTCATCGTTCTTTTTGTATTTAGATAAATAGTTGTGATAGCTGAAGTGACGATGGCTGAGAGAGAGAGAGAGAGAGAGAGAGAGAGAGAGAGAGAGAAAGAGAGAGACAGCCAGACAGACAGACAGACAGAGAGCGGCACAGAGATCGAGCAAGGAAGAGACAGAGGGCCACAGAGAGAGAGAGAGAGAGAGAAAGAGTGAAACAGAGAGAGAGATAGGGACAGATAAAGAGAGAGACAGGGGGAGAGAGAGAGAGACAAACAGAGAGAGACAGAGCGAGAAAGCTAAATTCAAACAATATTTCGCACATCCAAACTCCCACCCCACCCCCCTCCCCCGCGTAATTTTTTTTTTTCCGTACGAGCTTTAGCAAATTCAGGAGCGGGGCAGCAACATACCCCCAAACACGGGTCATCGGTTAAGGGATTTCACGTCCTATCGAACACTGCCCATGGGTGCTGCAAATCTCTGGACTGTGCCTGCCTGATATGTCTCTGAACGTCACCGAAAATCCCTGGGATGTGTTGGAGCTGTCTTGTGTTTGGGGGTCTGTTGCTGCCCCGCTCCTGAATTTGCTAAAGGGCGTACGGAAAAAAATCACCCCCCCCCCCCCCCCCCGAAAGAAAAAATGAATCAGGAAACCCAGACCACAGCAATGAAATATGTGAGTGTGCATGAGAAAACCCGGTATAAGTCGTTAACATGACATTTTGAGTTCTGTACATGTAATAAAAGACAAGACATTTCTGATAAATTGAAGACAATGACCCCCCCTAAAACAAGATTTTGAGAAAACGGCATTTAATCGTATTAGCGGCCATAGCTAATTGACCAAGTAATATTGGAGTGATTGCTGTTAGGAGACCGTAGTCTAATAACTAAGCAGTTATAGAGATCATAGCGACTAGTGTTCACTGCTCATCTACAGTTTACCCTGTAACTTGCCACGGTCCCCTAGCAACAGCCGAGTCGGAAGTTTATGGATCTTGTTAGGAGGCCGTAGTCTAATTACAAAGCCGTTATAGAGATCATAGTGAGTAGTGTTCACTGCTCGTCTACAGTTTACCCTGTAACATGCCACGGTCCCCTAAACAACAGCCAAGTTGTAGGTTTGTGTCGGACCCATATTTTCACTTCAAAGCCGTTTTTCTCAAAATCAGCTCTGCCGACTTATACCGGGTTTTCTCATGCACACTCACATATATCTTTGAAGGAATTCTCAAAACTGGCGAAAGGCAACGCATCAAACTTTCTTACTTTACATTATACTTTTCGCTGAGTCTGATACCCTCATCTTTTCTCTGAGTCTGATACCCTCATCTTTTCTCTGAGTCTGATACCCTCATCTTTTCTCTGAGTCTGATACCCTCATTTTTTCTCTGAGTGATACCCTCACCTTTTCTCTGAATCTGATACCCTCATCTTTTCTCTGAGTCTGATACCCTCATCTTTTCTCTGAACTTTCTCTTGGGTAACGCGTTGGTCTGAAGGCAAGTTGTCCGCCCCTCGTGCCGAAGGTATCTGGTTCGAATAACGGCCGGTACAGGCATGTTGGAATGTGGGGACTTTTCTCATATTTTCCTGTCTCTGATCCTATGGTAGGTAGGATCGAGCACCTAGTCTTCTCGGATAAAGACGAAAAATTCGGAGGACTCATGTGCACGTTGGGCATGTAAAGGATGCCTTGGCAGTTGGAACTCAAGAAGAGCAGGCCGAACAGGCGGTCATCTGCGTTTTCAAACGCTTCTCTGAATTACGGAACGTAAGAATAACACCAAACACTGTAATAAGCAAGAATTTGTCGTGCAAGACAGGCCCAATGTTCTGTCAAAATTAATGAAACCAAAGAAATGTTCTGTCATAATCTCTGGGGAACATGTTGGTATGTATCTGTACTCTTACCTAAATTCTTGAGAAATTCCTGAAGCTGCTTCAAAAATGACAAAATAAAAACGATGACCAAAATTTGGAGCCAGGCCCGTAATAAATGTGCTCAACGAAAAGCCTCTGACGGTACTCATTGAAAAATTATGAGAATTGGTTGACAAATGTAAGTCACCTTGTCGCTTTACGTGGGTATATTTATTATATATTAATAGACGCGGGGCCATTACATTTGGATTCTTTCACAATTTCATCAAATTTAATCACGAAAGCTTTTTCACCTCGGTCCACCAATTTACATAAGATTTTGAAAAAGAGACAGAACGGCAAGAGATTTGAATTGGGAGAAAGTACGACGACACGACAACAATCAAATTGACGCCAGGGAAAAGCAGGATGCTGGACGGAACGATAGGAAATAGGAAACCTTACCAGATGCGCCCACCAACCCCCGACAGACAAAGGGACAGAGAGATTTCTGTTCTTGTTCCGCGGCGTTTTTCTTTCCGTTGGTAAACCACGTCATTTGCTTATACTACTACTACTACTACTACTACTACTACTACTACTACTACTAATGATCTTACTGTAATGGGACTACAGGCCAAAAGTGTAAGCGCCTAATACTTCGTGATCGTGTAACAAAAATTGATGAAATTGTGTGTACTACCTCAACTTTTGACGGCAAGTGACGTGGACACCCTCATTTGGGACAGAATTCAGTCGTTTATGTCATTTATTCACCATATTTTAAAATCGCGAAATAAGTGACGTATTTGCGTCCTGCAGAATAAAAAGGTTGACCGGAAAGGTCGGTGTGGACTATGTAACCGCTGGTCTACGATCGGCACTTTTCACTAGTAATAATAATAAAAAATAATTATGATAGTAATAGTAATAAAAACTAACAATTGTTTGGTTAAAAGACTAAAGCATTGTCTGGTTTTCCACATTACAGGTCAGTCCCCAATCTGACCGTTACAAATTTCCAGATATACACATTATGACTATGGTGACAACTCCGTACACATTCACCGTCAATTGACGTTCCACAACCTTCTCCTAGTTGTACTTATGACCACTGCGTTTTATTGTTTCTACCCGGGCGTAACCTCTGTTATCGTTCCGTATCAATAGCAAAGGTATTTCTGACAGGGGTATGTCTTCATTCGTCGTGCACTGAGTCATAACGTGATTGTATCGACTTCAACTACTATTTTACCTTTTTGTATGCGTGAAAAATCAAGCTAGCCTTTGTTAACCCTTAACTTACAATTGGGATTCTCAATGCTGATAAACATCGAAAATGGACTTAAAGCTGAGGTTTTCTAAAGAGTTTTTCTTTATAAATATTTTATAATCTCATCAAACTTTAGGAAATAACCTAGTAAAATGGATACGTTTTGGAAAGTCAAAATATGACAAAAAGAAAAAGGTTGCATGTAGCAAAACTGCACGTACGAAATAATACAGAAATGAGACCACAGAACACAAAGTAGATAGGAAGACAAATCTTCACCAGGAAAAAAATGTCACAGGATGGAACATTGAACTAATAAAACATAACTTGTGAACAAAACAAAACAAAAAATTGTTAAACCAATACGAGTTCTTAGCTGACAGTCCATACTTGGATTTTCAGAAGCGAGGCACGTCCCTAGAAGACATTTTTGGAAGAGAAGTTCACAAGTGTGCTCTGCTATACTATTCCTCATTAAAGATAGGGTAAAACGATAAAATGAATGTGAATGTGGGCTATTTAGAAAGACCAGATTCGCGAGAGATGGTGTCAGAAATAACGCAAATTACTTGCCTGTTTTATCAACAACTCAAAATGAATGGGAAAGAGTTCCGTACGTCTTGACCAGTCACCCCGCCAAGAGCATCCTATTTACCCTGTCCAAATCGCAAAAACCTGAAGCTAATTTTATTCCTATCACACCTCTGACCCTCTCAGCCAGAAAACAAAAAAGAAAACCTGTAAAGAACTGTCAGAGTTTAAAGTGGTCGAAAAGTACGGAACTCATTCCAAAGAATAAATGTAGGCCTATACAGATACGGCTACAGCTGAATTAAATCGCTTCTTTACTGGTAATGACATTATAATATTTCCCTAAGTACTGTTGAGCCGATGATCAAATTGTCGTGCCAAGAGGTATCCATTGTTTTTTTCATTCTGAGAGATCGAACTTTTGAATCACCTAATATGATATGAATCCATGCCTTTCAAACACGGTAAGTGAAGAAAGAGTTTCATAGTCCAGACCACCCAGTCCAGACCATCTTTTCACTAATCTTAAACCTATTCGTAGCCGTGACTGATTCCCTCATTCTAAACGTAATCTTATCCACAACATTACTATGTGGCCTTTCAACCAGAAAAGAAAAAGAAAACGTAAAGAATTAAAGAGGTTAAAGCGATCGGGGAGTACGGAATTCTTTCCGTTAATGACTCCAAAGAGCTCTCCTCATTAAGAAAATGGTGCAAAATTTCATTTGGCTCCAGGCTGCATTCTTGATCCCAAAACTGATTTTTTTTTATAGAAACGAGTGGATCTTTGCAGGTGTATAATTACTTTTCCAACCTTACATATTTAGTTTGGGAAAATGTTGGATAGCCGTTTCTCTTGCTACGTCCTGCATTCCTTACGTACAGAGGCATATTAGATTTATACTCATCTCGTATTCATTACGTCGCTTAATGGTCACTGTTGATTTGCTATTAACCGGAACCTGATCTCGCCTGACCTCCCCAAGTTCATACCCCCGTGTCTATCAGATTGCTCGCGCTACTGCCACGAGGGGTCGAATGATGACCTGAAAACAGAGTGATAGAATGGCAAAAAAATGGATAGAGAGAGAAGGGGACGGAGGGAGAGATAGACAGAGAGATGATGAGAGAGGTGGAGGGTAGAGAGAGAGAGAGAAAGCTGAAGAGAGAAGGAGAGAGGGGGGGAGAGAAAAGACAGAAGAAGAGAGAAATGCAGGAGAGAGAGAACGAGAGCGAGAGAGAGAGAGAAAGAAAGAGAGAGAGAGAGAGAGGGAGAGATTGAAAAAGAACAGGAAGAACAAGATGGCAAATAGATATTCAGCATGACCTAGAGACATCTTCGGATCTTCTCATCTTCCAACGTGTGAACGCAACAAACGCCCACACCCTCCCTGCCACTCCTCTCTTGTTTCCCCCAATCTCAATTTATCCACAGCTTTAACAGCCGTTATTCCTTTTGCCTTTCCCCGTTAACTTCCCAAGTACTCCATCTTACTTTGTTACAATCTTAGTTTTCACACTGTAATGATTATATTGACATAGTTAGCAGTCTGAAAATTACAAAGTATTCTTTGGCCCAGAGCGCACTGAGTCGATCGAGTCTATTTTGTCTCCGTTTTGTGGACTATGGAATTAAACTGAACTTCGCGGACTAGTGAGACTGAAATACGTCCGTGTCACCACTTGATTTAAAGAAATTTAAAGAAGTTTAAAAGTGAGTCAAAACCGACCTAAAGTGCTCCATTAGCCAGGGTGTCTCACAAAGTATAAGCAAACATGTACCTCTGTTTCCTAAATCCAGTTTAAACCCTACGCCTATGTATATTCCCACCTTCAGAAATCAGCAAACAGAGTAAAAAAAATTCTCCAAGTTAATGCGAAATTGATTTTGCGATGTATCTAAAGTTTCCCCCGCGGAAGGCGCCGGCGGATGAATACGAGATGACCCCACCTTAGAACGTCACTAGTCAATGAACGGGACTGGGCCGCAGTGCAAGTATTCCTACGCTGGGAAATCACTCACTTTGCCTGCTCTCTCTCCCTCTCTCCCTATCTCATCTGGCAGAGCTTAACGAAACCTTTTTTTTTGACGCAGGACCATAAGCTAGCTATTGTCGTGATAAACTTCACTTCTGTGCTATTTTCAACCTCATATCTTCAACACATCTGTGTTGTGTTTCAAAAAGTGGGTTTTTTTTTTGTTTTTGTTGCTGTTGTTTTAATTACGCAATTTGTTAATTACGAAGCCATGATTCAAAAGACAGAGCAGTTTTATTCAAACTCTTGGAGTGTTGGCTGCGCGAAACTTTACATTGGACTACATGCTGAGTAACTTCGGGTAAGTACATTGTGAGAACTGATACAGAGCTTAAGTTTTCATTGATGTAAATGTAATTGGAACTGGCGAAATCGGGCTCAAGGTGAAAGACCAAATGGCTGAGAAAACCCTTCCAAAAAGGGATAGTTTTTCTATGGAAATTTGAGATTTGCTTATAAAATGAAAGATTAACCATTTTTCTGCATTCAGTTAAAGTACTTTGCTGCTTCACAGCATCTTAGAAATATTTTTAGTTTGATTTTTGAAAACGTTCACCTCAAGCCCGATTTCGCCAGATCCACTCACAACCTGATACAGGGTAAACAAATGACCCATTATATAATAAACCTTTGGTACTATGAAAATTTACAGGGAAAATCTTTCAATCCAGATAATGTCAGTTCCATAATTCGCTTCGCATGTGAACATATTTTTAAGTGCGTGTATGTAAAAGCTTTTTTTTTTTTTGTTCCATTTACAGGAGAGTGTTGCTCTCAGAATCAAGCTATAGCAAAGTTCTCGAAGCAAAAATATGAAAGTGGCAAAGTGGCCATTATCGTGCCGTTGCACAGTTAAACTCAAACTTAAACTCAAAAACACAAAAATTAAACTCAGGACCGTCTTAATATCATTATGAACCCCTGGGCAAAGCAATAGGATTTTCTTCTCCGTTTCAAAACCGCAACGTAAATTTGAATACATGGGGGCCCCCTCAACAGTCGGGGCCTCTGGACAGCTGCCCAGTAAGCCCCTGCCTGACCACGGCTCTGCTCAAACTCAAACTGGGGATTTATGATTTCAGTACTTACACTAAATTATCACTGGATGAGAAAAATATTGTAATTTTCTTTATGTTGTTGGGCCTGGACGAATTGCCATTGTGCACTCATTTTGTCTTTCTAAAAATCAAACTTATAACATTAGTCCGCATAATTCTTGCGTCAAACTTTTAAATGGTTGTAATGTTTGAACCGCTGGAGATCATCGAATGAAAAAAAAACAAAAAAACTTATCATCTTTATTTCAAGTTCTTTTGATCCCATGCATGAATTAGATCTATATGAGCATTTCAGACAAAAAAGGAATGGCCAAAAACACTTGACCCGACAGGCTGAAGCCATTATCGTTCTGAACCTTGTTGTTCGGTTGTCCAAGACAGGATATCAAGTCATTACAAAAATGAGAGATTTTTATTTCACGGGAACAATCTTTTTAAATTTTGAAATTATCTGACGTTTAGTTTGTGTTGCAAAACTTATGGGACTTATTATTCCTTTTAGAACCGGCGCGTAGTTTTATGCACACTGCTGTTAAATGAGAACTATTCTACACTGATTTCCATGTACTGGTGTAGATTTCACACAATGTACAGCTCACGGAAGTATCTGAGGGACAATTACTGGAGAAATTAAGCTTAATGTAACGAAATTATCACCTGAGTTTATGAATATTTCATCATTATAACCTTACAAAGTCATTTCTGACGATAGATTTCTGACTCCCTTGACGATGAAGTTATCTGCTCCATCCCAGTTCATATTATTGGCTGGGGTAGCATTTTAGTCGGCCTGAGGATCCATGGTGAATTATTTTCTGATGTGGTCCCGCAGCGAATCTTGTCGTTGTGAAAGGAGGATGAGGACTACAAATTGATCTAACAGACGTTGATCATATTTGCAGGGTTCATTAAGACATACTTTACAGCACAGGTTTTTCATGTTAGATTTCCAAGTCCCTTTTTATTTGATCGTATTTATAGGCATCTGAGGGCTGAAGCCATACCCAAAGTAACATAACGAAAAGAGAAAAAGAAAACCGTGAAAGAGCAAAGTCGCATTTATCGTGCCGACGCCCTCTTAAACCCAAACATAAACTCGAACTCAAACTCTTAGACTGTCGCCTGAGAGGCGTAGTTGAAAGTCTACAGCAGCACAGCATTACTGAATGTTTCTACCCACCTAACGCTGATGTTGGAGAAACAACGTTTAGCCTGTTAAATAATAAAACAGCCCAGCCATGTTATAGTTTAGACAATATCAGACATTTGAAGTGCTGCATTTTCAATCACACAATCCATTTCCCAGAATATATAACAATTTGCCAGCCAACCTTTCATCACTTTTTGTGACTCTTGTAAAAAATTTCAAGATTGGAGTTAGGTGCAGTTAAGACAGGATGTCTTGTTTCATAAGTAATTACTACCATGTTGACGTATTAAAACGTTATAGCAATTTAGTGGAGAGTCCTGTTCTGTTGTTGTTCTTGTTGTTGTTGATATTTATCCTGATTGTATTAAAATAAATTATACATAGCCCAAAACTGATTATTTCATGGGATTAGAAAATGTTTGAGCTGATTGCATTGAAATAATGTTTTTAAAAAATCGTAAATTAAATGCACTGATAGGCTACCTAACAAATATTAATGGCAAACAAAACGAGTGCTTGAAAAAACACCTAACTAGTCCAGCAACTAGTTAAGATCGTAGTGACTAACAAACTGATGTACAGATTTATCAACAAGGCATCCGATCCACCCGCGAAAATAAAACCCAAGAAGCAGTTGACAGATTAACCACACGTTGGTTTTTGAATGGTATTTCTAGTGACCTTTGTCTTGCTCATTAATGTGTGAAACAGGCCAGTTACGCGTTTTTGTCCTTTTGTCCTCGTAATAACTATCATAATTCGTAACAACATCCCTTTTTGTGACTAAAAAGCCCTATTGAAGGCTCAGGAAGAACAGTTCTCTCCAAAACAAGAAACAGAAAAAAGTTAGAAAAAGAAAACGAGGTCTCGATGCCGATGGCTAGTCATCCCTGACAAGGGAAGAAATCTGAGCTGCTCTACATAATCATTATAACTGAGGTTACCATTGACATTTTGAATCAAAAGGATTAGAAAATTAAATCATCTTTAATGATAATCATAATTATATTACACTAGGTCGGCACGTCTTTGATTTGAGAAACACAGTCTCAGTTTAATCTTAATCTATTTTACGGGACATTTGATGCGACATTTCTATTTCAGGTAGGGCAGTGCATGGTCACATCTAACGGCATAACTTTTAACAGTAGATATGAGTTTCAAAATGATAATCTTAGCATAAATCTGATAATGATGATGATAAAAATTATGAAGACACAACTGATAATAATGAGAATGTCTCTTTTTACATACAATGGGAAGGAGAAGGGTTAAAATTAGTTATGACAATGACAATTAAAATATTTACTTTTATTATGTAAGAATGATGATTGAAAAAAACAACAATGATAATATCACAATAATAGTTACAATAATGATACGGAATGTTTATTTTGACCATATTAAAAAGTGGTAATAGTCGCGTCCAATAATAGCTGCAATAAAACTAATCATACTATCATTGTACTAGAGGGTGAACACGTTAAGTATCTAAAACTCTGTGACTGCGTAACCAGAAAATTATAAAACATTATGTAGTTGCATTAATTTTTGACAATAAATTGAGTGGACATTTCCATTTGGGATAAAACTGGAGTTTTTAGTAAATTACTCATTTACGTCATTTTGTTGTTGCTGTTTTTCTTAGCAAAGAAAACAACAAAAACAACAGCCACATTTTCGTAGAATAGAATGGAAAAGTATGATCGGAAAATTCTGTAGTGACCATGTGGCCAATTGACCTCTGACAATGTCATGAAGTAGCTCAAAGGGGCAAACTTTAACATCCTTCAACTAACGGCACTTTAGCATGTGGCAATAATAAAGCGCAGTTAGACCTACAACAATGTCATAATATATACTAGCTCACGGGGATACTTTTTATCAACACTCGAATTTTGCTGTAAGGTAAATTAAATTTATTAATTTTATTAACTGCCGGCTTAATGATTATGGCTTGTGGCAAAATGCAAGTTTCCGCTCGTTTGTGATCGGGGGGGGGGGGGGAGAGACGATGGGGTGGGGTGGGGTGGTACCTACATCATTCTCTATACACAACTTGGGTGTATTACATGATTTACCGCTCTGTATGCCAGCTTGCCGTGATTGTCACAGATTTACTCATAAGCGTGAACATCTAAACTTCAACATAGGCCCCAGATGTGTTTCCTACATCTATTTTAAATACAAGCCAAAATTAGGAAAGTTGTTTGAAAAATGATCTTTTGTCTTGAAAAAAAAAGTATCATTTTATTTAGAGTTTAAAAGTTTAATTTTGTTTGGAGAAAAACTTATCATTTTGTGTCAGAGACATTCGATCGTTTTGTTTGGCGAAGACTGCTTCATTTCGTTTGGAGAGGAACTGTCATTTTTCTTGGAGGAAAACGTGCCATTTGTTTAGAAAAAACATACCATTTTGTTCCGAGAAAAACGTACCGTTGTGCTTGAAAAAAAAAACGTACCTTTTTGTTTCGAGAAAAACATACCATTTTGTTTCTAGAAAAACGTATCAGTTTGGAGAAAAACGTACCATTTTGTTTCTAGAAAAACGTACCATTTTGTTTGGAGAAAAACGTACCATTTTGTGTGGAGAAAAACGTACCATTTTGTTTAGAGAAAAACATACTATTTTGTTTGGAGAAAAAAAACGTACCCTTTTGTGTGGATAAAAACATACCATTTTGTCCAGAGAAAAACATACTATTTTGTTTAGAGAAAAACTATCATTTTGTTTGGAGTTTAACCTTCGACTT